>CALNHX010003594.1:0-146120 GCA_940337035.1 Agriotes lineatus | reverse complement strand
TTGCTACACAATACACAACGTCCTCCTGAACGCTTTGAAGTCATACCTTCCAATAATAATTAAATATTCAAGTTTAGGGTGAGTTTAAACACAAACTAACGCAAAACCTAACCTGCTAACCTCGAATTTGACATAGACTTACAGTGCCACCAATGACATGTAAACAGTCTATGTCAAATTCGAGGTGCTAATGCAATAGGGATCCAGTTAGCTTTATAAATCGTACTTTGGGTTGCATTTTTACCTAGTCAGACTCGCCATCTTACGTGAATAACCCTGTTTATGAAACAGGTGCCACAAACTATTGCGCAATATTACACAAACACAATAAAATGTGTCACCACTCACCAGCCCCGTCACGCATGTGCCATTGTGTTGGAGGTTCAGCGCGATGTTGGAGAACCTCCCCTAATAACACTGGTGAGTCAAATATCCTTTTCTTTGATTATAAGAATGAAAGAGTTGACCGACACACCAGTGCGATGGTGCGACATTGTCAAACACAGCCCAGCAAGAAATATTTTTAATTTTGAGGCATGAGCATGCTACATAAGACACTGCACGGTGCAGAAATATATATAGCTGCACTCTCATGATTGCTACGGGGCCTGACTTCATATCAGCAGTATAGGAAGTAGTAGGTATATGGTTTTCATGGCATTTTGTTACACCGCGATAATGCAACTCTGAATACGGCCGCAAAAACTTTACATTTTTTAGAAGAATCTGCAGCAGACCTTGCCCCTCGCAATTTCTTTTTGTTTCCAACGATTATAAAAGCAGACGTGGTAAGAGATTTCCTGATGCAAGTGCGGAGATTGCCAAATTTCAGCGGACGTTTGAAGACCTTCCAATAACAAATTGTCAGCCTGTTTCGAGAAGTTATTTGAAGGAATGATCAAATGTATTATGATAAGGGGAGTTGTTTCAAAAACATTCCAGTTATCTTCTTTAGAAAGTCAATTTACTGATGCTTTTTATTTTTCTTGTGATGTTCATAAGCCGCCTGGGTAGTTGAGGGGGGTAATCTGCTGCTTAACAACCAGATGGACATGGGTTCAAATCTGTCTGTAGCCAAGAACCTCTGAGTGGGAATGGATTTTAACTTATTGCTTAAGTTAGCTGTAGGTTAGGTTTAGAGTTGTTGAGTGGTATATTTAGATGTGGAGGAGCATCATGTAAGTCACACGCGACCTATTACCTTTGTTGCACTTCCCGCAACATATGAATGGCCCTCAACAGAAAGGCTAAAAATAATGAATGAATGAATGAACAGAATGCTCATTTTGTGTGTTTATCGGAGCATGGACCCCTCGTTCCATGAGATCTTCTGTTCCGATTGATGCGGTGGATCGGTCCGCATTGTTCTGTCTCTTCTTCTCTTTAAAAATTGTGATGAGTTTTCGTTCTGTCTGTTACCTTTTTCCATTCTTTTCCATCTTTGATCTTTCCAGTTTCTAATTCCAATCTTTCTTATGTCTTCCATTGCTTGGTCTTACCAACTAATTTTAGGTCTTCCTCTAGGTCTGGTTTCCATCGGCCTCCAATTCATTATTCTTCGTATAAACTTGTAATGTTCTCTTCTTTGTATATGGCATAACCATTTCAGTCTTTGCGCTTTATTTAATATATTTGGTGATGTCTTCTCCATCCATTAAATTCCTTATTTCATGATTCATCCGAGGTCTATATTAGTCTTGTATTTTCTTTGGGCCTAATATTCTTCTTAGGATCTTTGTATCCAATATTCTCCTTCCTTGCTTGTTACACACACAGTTTCAGCTGCGTATGCTATTACTGGTCTGATTGCTTCTGGATAAATTTTTATATTATATGTTTTACTGAGATTTCTATCTTTTAGTAGTCTATGATTTTTCCAGCATGCTCTATTCCCTGCTTTTATTCTTTCGTTTATTTCTGTACTGCCATTGCTTCCTAATATTGTCATGCCTAGGTATTGAAAGTATACCACCTTTTGGAAGTGGTATTCCCCTATTTTCAGATACTCCTTACCATCTAATCTTCTTGAACTTATCATATATTTAGTCTTGTTTTGATTGACTTTCAACCCTCTGATTTCGGCCTACTTTTATGTTTATGTCTCCTGTGCTTCTTTTTCTTGTGTTAACTTGTGCCCTGGGGTTCTCCTTCGTCATATTTGTCAGTCATAAGTTTTGTTGGTATTTCCATATTACGCATTTCTTTTATTAGCTGAAGCCTATTAACGCTGTCGAAGGCCTGTTGGAAATCTATGAATAATGTGTGTAGTTCTATGTCGTGTTCGTAGCATTTTTCGAAGTATGTGTATTACATCGACTGTAGATCTTCCTTTCCTAAAACCTTGCTGGTACTCTCCGAGATTCCTTTCGAGTATTTTTCTAATTGTTTTCTCCTAATTGAGGTTAACAGTTTGTAAGTAGTGTCTAGTAGCATAATGGCCCATAGTTATTACAGTTTTCTGGGTCTCTCTTTTTGAAAATGGATATTATCTGTCCGTTTTCCCATTCAGTTGGCATTTTTTCTTCTGCCGAAGTTTTAACTATTAGTTTATGTATTCGTTTTAACACCGTGTTTTCTCCATTTTGTATTAATTCGTTGTAGATTTCGTCTGGTCCTGCTGATTTGTTTAGCTGGAGTAATTTTACTACCTCCATAAATTCTTATCACTTCTATCGTCTATTGTTTCTTTGATTTCTTATGTTTCTGCTATGTCATTGTATCGCTTTGTAAACTGTGTTTCCCAGTCTGCGTTAACTATTTTACCATTTCCATATTGGTATTAGTATTTTGTTTTATATACTGAAATAGTCTCTTTTTGTCTTTGTTGTTTATTTCTAATTCTTGCATTGGTTCCGATATTCAGTTTGTCTTTTTCTTTTTATAAAGTTTGTTAGCTTCTTGCGTAAGTTTCCTATATTTGTCTTGTTCTCTGCCCGTTGCTATCCATTTCTTCCTTGCTTGAGTTTTTTTCTCATGTTTTGGCATTCTTCATCAAACCATTCTTTTGCTTTTTCAAATGTTTCTAATCCTATTGTTTCCTCTGCTGCTTCAATTATAGTAGTTTTTATGTTTTCCCAATGTGTTTCTACGGCTTCTACGTGCGTTCTTAGTTTATATTGAATGTTTTCCGAAAGTTTCTCCTTTGTTTCTTGCATCTTCAGTTTTCCCATGTTCCATCTTCTTCTCTTTCTGTTAGTCTTGTTTCTAGTTATTTTTAATTTAATTTTTGATATCACTAGTATATAGTCCGTATCAGCATTGGCTCTTCTGTAAGACCTGGCCATGTACTACTTTTGTCCATTTCCTTGACACAAGTACATGGTCTATTTCGTTCCCATCTGCCCTGCCTTGTATCATCCATGTTATTTTGTGTTTGAATTTTGTACTCATAATATATGTATTTGTTAATGAAGCCATATTACTTAATCTTGTCCATTATCATTGGTGATATCATGGATGGTTTCTTTACCTGTCACATCATTATGATATGGAATTTCATATATTGCACCCGCCAATGTAGCACTTTGTATATGAGCACCACCGGTTAATGAGGGTGTCCTGTGCAACTTTGTTGTAAGAAATTGTTTAGATAATGTTACTAACCTATTAATCACTCTGCATTACAATTTTGCTGTATCGATAAACTCTTAATTAACCCAAGGAACAAAGTTTCTTTTTTGATAAATAACAAAAAAAAGTTGGAAAGATTTGAAATTTGGCAGAGATGTTTATCTAGCCCTACTGTCGAATGTACATAAAGTCCTGAAAAATTGGAGATGACGAATCGCCGCCATCTTGAGAAAAGTGTGGATTTGTTACATTTTTCCAAAATATCTTGTAAACGTTGTTTTACTATAAAAAAAGTTCAATAGTAAATTAAAGATCGTTAAATTTTCTATAAAAGTGTTATTCGTTTTTGTACTAAATGTCATAGTTTTTGAGAAATTGATTGCCAAACATCATGCAATGCGACTAATATCTCTAGTAATGCTCTTCAACGAGCGTATTAGTACGTTTGCGTAATAGTTAAATATTTTTGAGCACCTTTACTATGGAGTTTGGGAACGAAAAGGCAGAGGCATACGTGTTGATGGAAAATGTTTAAATCATATTCACTTCTCCAACGATCAAGTGCTTAAAGGCTTAGATATCGATGAATTACAAACGATACTAATTCAATTCAATTGCGTCGCACAACAGGCAGAACTCAAAATGAACTTCAAGACCAAGATTATATCAGCAGACATTAAACAGTTTACCTTGAAAGATGTCAGTCTGGAGACTGTCGACGAATAAGTCTACTTAAGGCATCAAATAAAATTGGGAAGAGATATCAGACTGGTGAAATTTAAAGGGGTATTAGGGTAGGCTTTCGGTAAACTAAGAACTATTGTAAGGAAACCCGACATCCCAATTTGTGTAAACAGACAGATTTTTCACTCTTGCATATTACCAATATTAAGTTATGGGCTAGAAACTATTGCAGTACTATCCAACCAAGAAAAGTGCCAAAAGATTAAGGATAACCCAGAAGCAGATGTTGGGCAATGATTGGTGTTAATATCAGAGACAAAACAAGAAACGTCATTATTCATCACCAGATTGCTAGCTTGAAATGAAGTTGGGCAGGACGTGTTTCTCGGAGGGATAAAAAAAATAGTCAAGAAAAATTTAAAAAATGGTAAATGTGGTAAAAGAAAAAGCATTTCGATAGCCCGTACTTATATATCGGCAATGAGACTGTGTTTTTTTTTATTCTGTGAAAATTAGTCTTACTGTATTTTTGTACAGAAAATGTGGTTTGGTAAATTTGATTTCCACTTTGAGTTTATGTTCCTCATATCATAATTTTGCAAATTTTGGAAACGTTAGCAATCTATCATGCTCAACCGAAAATTGTGGCTGAATCCTTTTGTCACTTTGTTTTTGACAACGCCCATTTTAACGTATCAACTATTGATCGTTTAAACACATTTCATAGTATGAGAAGCATTAAATGTATAACCTCTACAACGTCTGTTGTTACTGGTCAATATATAATAAAATGATCTAAACTTCCATCTGCACAGAACATTGGAGAACTTGGCCTCATTTCGTTAAAAACGTTTGAAGATGTTGGAGGAAATGGTTTAAAAAGCATTGAGATTAAAGATTTGAATCTTTCTAATCCGTTAACTGCAGAAGTACCATCGCCATGATCAAGTGACATTTTATGGATGTGAATTATAGGTATCTGTGAATGCAGAAAAGCGAGAATTATTTCTAAGAGTTTCCAAAAATTGGCACCGAGACTACCTAAATGGGTTAAGTACAGTTGACGATGACAAAGGCGGCGACGAAGACGAACAAGGGCATCATCATATGTAGATAGTATTGATATACTAGACGATTTAATAGATTTTCCCACTGCTAAGCAAACGTATTAATAGGTGTGTAGAGAAGCATTATTAAAGCTATTAGTCCCGTTTTACGATGTTTGGTAATCAATTACTCAAAAACTATGGAATTTAGGACAAAAACAAATCAGACGTTTTTTTATAGGTAATTTAACAGTCTCAATTTTTTAGCGAATTTTTTTTATAAAAAAGACTGTCTACTAGATATTTGCAAAAAATGTCTACTAGATATTTGCAAAAAAACTACAAATTTCACACTTTCCAATATCGCGGCAATTCCTCATCCTCGTCTGTGCCAAATTTCAAAACTAAGATTTTTTTTTCGGTATTTTTCTTCGTTGACTGGGCCAAATGTGTTTATGACAATCTTTTTGTTGTAGGAGTGAAGATGTCCACCTTCCTTTGCGTCGTATATCATTAAAAGAAATTTAATCAATCATAATGAACATTAAACAAGAAACTACAGAGAGCAACGCTTGTAGATCTGCAGGAAGTGCATCTTATATATCACAGAAAATGGATAACGGTGAACATTTTGATAAGGTGTATATAAAACAAGAAAACATCGAAACTACTGATAAAATCAGTGTTCATACAGAAATGAATATCAAACAAGAAGACTTTACATTGAAAAATGAAGACTATGAGAACAAAACATTTGACGAAAATAATATGAATATTACAATGGTGGCTTGTAGAGAGAAAAAACTTTGCAGTTGCTCTGTATGTGAATACAGAATAAGAAGCAAAATTGGTTTAGTTACACATATGAGAATACATACCGGAGACAAACCATACAGTAACACTGAATGTGGATACAAAGCAGAAGAACAACATGATTTAGTTAAATATGTAACGACTTGTGCAGGAGAAACGCCATACAATTGTTGTATTTGTGAATACAAAACAACACGAAAATGTGATATAGTTAAGCATATGAGGACTCATACAGAAGAAAAACCATACAGTTGCTCTGTTTGTGAATTCAGAGCAACACTGAAAAGCGATATAGTTAGGCATATGAGGACCCATACAGGAGAAAAACCATATAGTTGCTCTGCTTGTGGATACAAAGCCGGAAACAACATTAATTTAACTTTACACATGAAGACCCATACAGGAGAAAAACGACACAGTTGCTTAGTTTGTGAATACAGAGCAGCACAGAAAAATGATTTAATTATACATATGAGGACTCATACAGGAGAAAAGCCATATAGTTGTTCTGTTTGCGAATTTAAAACGTCAAGAAAGAATGTTTTAGAAGCACATATGAGATGTCATACAGGAGAAAAACCGTACAGGTGCACCGTTTGCGAATTCAGTACAGCAAGGAAAAATGATTTAGTTGTACATACGAGGACTCATACAGGAGAAAAACCTTACAGTTGCGTCTTTTGTGAATTTAGAACAGCACAGAAAAACTGTTTAGTTACACATACGAGGACTCATACAGGAGAAAAACCACACAGGTGCTCAGTTTGTGAATACAGAACAGCACAGAAAAATGATTTAGTTATGCATATGAGGACCCATACAGGAGAAAAACCATACAGTTGCTCTTTTTGTGAATTCAGAGCAGCAAGGCAATCTGATTTAGTTAAACATGTAAGAACTCATACAGGAGAAAAACCATACAGTTGTTGCGTTTGTAAATTCAAAGCAGGAAGGAAAAATGATTTAGTTGTACATATGAGGATTCATACAGGTGAAAAACCATACAGTTGCTCTCTTTGTGAATTCAGAACAGCACAGAAAAATTGTTTAGTTAAACATATGAGGACTCATACAGAAAAAAAAACATCAGTCGCTTAAATTATAACTGCAATACTACACAAAAATAAATTGTAATAACATACGTTAGAAAATCTCTAATATCGCTGTGTTTGTGGATGCAAATTAATACTAAAAAATGATTGACACAATAGTATATGTGGTCTTATAGCATAGAATAGATTTAGTGATTTGTAAATGTGAAACTGTACTAAGGAAAAATATGTTTGTCACAGACAAGGGACTGTTAATGTACAGGGTAATTCATAACTATGGTTATTAAATTTAAGGGTAGTTGGAGGACATCAAATGGAACAACTTTGTGTAACAAACAATACAAAAATAATTAATAATAATCCCACAAAAAACTAAAGCATTTAATTACTTTACCTTCACCGGTTTTGTTATAGACTACTTACTGCACTCAGTGTGGTAATGGATATTACTGCACTCAGTGCGGTTATAAATGGTATTATCGCATTCCATTTTAAAAAACAAAGAATACATTGAATCAGAATGTATTAATAAATATAAAATATTTAGCAATACACGTTCGCTTATGGCACTTAACGAGACTCATTTGATTGCCGCAAAACTCAGCTCACCACCTCGTTTTGGCAGTCAAACTTGTTTCGTTAATATCTATAAATTGATTGACGGTCATTGAAATGTATTTCTATAAAGATATAGTCTGATTTTTTTATTATAGAAACGGTCGACTATGGTTTGAAATTATTTTAACAGTGTAGCTGTAGTGTGCAAAATCGTTTAAAACAGTGCGTAAACGGAAGCATTCTAACGGAATACCCACATTAAGGGCGAGAATCTCTTGAGTGCACCGGCAAGACGCGGGTCGCATGATAACCGGTTATTGCTATCGCAAGAATAAAAGCAGGTGGCATCAAATCGAATACGTTCCGAGTTTTATTTAAAAATCTCTTGAAAATTAAAGCCGCAGCGCGGCCAGCGGCGCAACGGACGGGACTACGGAACCAGCGCGATAGCACGAATAACGTGCGTAGGACAAAAGTAAAAGTAATTAGGTGTATGGACAGCGAGGACCTAAAAACAAATGGGGGACAAAAAGACAAAAAAGTACCTAGGGTAAAAGAACTCGTAAAACGTAAAAGAGGAAAGGAAAATCCGGCGGAGTTCGAAAGGTGGGAACAAGAGCAAATAATAGCGTTTCAGAAAAGTGCTAAAACAAGCAGGAACCCACAAAAGCAGCAGGAAACACTGAATCCACCGCAGAATAACGAAATAGTTTTTGAAAAACCGTGTGCAGAGAGGCAAACGAAAATGGAAAACCTAGAAAATTTAATTAAAGGGCTATATTCCCAGATAAAGGAAACATTTTTATTCTACTATTGAGCATTGCTGCAATGGTGTACTTCATTATAACATTGAAAGAAGACACCTTCACAACAGACTAAAAAGGAAGTTAGTGATAAGTAGTGTAAAAATCATATTAAGTAGGTATACTTTCATTGTTTTAAATCGCAAACTCACTAAATTTAATAAATGGTTTTGATAGAAGTGTGTAATAAAATGACAGAACTGTGCATATGGAAAGTGTCAAAGAATACCATTCTTTAGGAAGTAGTAGTCGAAAATAGTAGTGTATGGTACAAGTGAATAAAGAGGCATTTTATCCACAAAGGGAAAACCTTAACTCACGATGCAAAGCCTCAATTCAATTATAAAAATAAGTTTTAATAATTAATCGATAATATTAAATAAGTAATCACATTATCTAGTTCTGTGCTAGTTACACAGGTGCGAAGTTTATATTTTGTTAGTTGCTATGGATTATGGACTATTTTAGTTACTAGTGTGAATAGTGAATAAAGTTTTTTTTATCTACCCTCATCATTAAAAATGATACTTTACCATGGAGATTTTAATAGATAACGTACAACTTTACAAATAGGCCATTTTATTTTTTATGGGTATTTCGCCACACTACAAAATGAAAAATATTAAAACATGAACGTTTCGGAAAACATGTTTTAATATTTTCCATTTTGTAGTGTGGTCAAATACACATAAAAAATAAGATGATTATTGAAGCGCCCCAAAGAAGTTTCAGAGATTATCTTTACAAGTAGGCATTGGAAAAAAACGGTTACTATACTATGTTCCAACTGTAACAAAAGAAATACGATACAAGGTGACTAGATTATTTATTTGTATTCATTGACACCCTAGCGACGCAAGGTAACCAGATTATTTTTATTCGTGGACACTTAATTTGCATTAACATTCATCTAAAATTAAAAAATGCGACACAATATGAAATAAAACGTACGTTATACGTTCGTAAAACAATTTCGACGATACTTGCTTCAACATCCCAGACTCCTTCGTCGCCTCGTCTATGAACAGTTCACTCGTACCGTAAAAATTAACTTTCTAGTCTTATAACGTAAATCATTATTGCCGTATCCTTGTTGGTTGGTATGACAACAAAATAATAAACCCTATATAAAATATAACGGCCCTAGGATTGTTATAGAACATTATTTTTTATTTGGTTATTATAGAAACAACCATTATGCATTTTTTGTAAATAATAGCATATTGTACTAGTTATGAAAGTCATACTTTTTTTATGAATTTGCAGTTTGATTAACGAGGGCAAAGCCCGAGTTTATCAAGCAAATGCGTAAAAAAGTTGCTTTCATGTATGTTGTACACGTTATTTCTTTGCATAGTGATCTCTTGTAACTCGAAATTTAGTCGAAAAGGACTTTACAACTGCCAAATTGACAATTCACAATTCAATAAAATAGTTATAAAAGTGTACTTAGCTTCACGATGTTTCGTTTAAAAGACTACTTCGTGATCACTATGCAAAAATAGTATATTACACAACAAGTTTAGAGAGGTGATGTTTTACTCAATAAGTATGGCTGGTTTCAGTACGAGCGTTAGCGAGTAAGTAAACGACCATACGATTTCAGTAAAACCACTTTCCTAACGTGTTGCGTATACTATTTTATCGCATTTCATAAGAAATGTTAAAATTTAAATTTTTACATAAGTGACACTAAATGTCAAAACATAACCAAGCTGAGCAGAACTAGTTTCTGTGTACTAAAGCACAATCAGCAGCTTCAGTTGATGTTATGCGTTTGGCAGTACCTTATTCTCGTCTTTACTATCCTTTGGAGCCATATCGTACGCCAACAATTACAAATTCACGTCAACATTTAACGTCAACACTTGACAGACACGTCTCTAGCGTGTTTATGAATTAGGCGGTTAGGTATTGTGTCGGTTCATTTGAAATATTATTGGGTTGCGTTTTATTCGATTAAGTACCGTGTTGAATATAATGAGATTGTAATTTTTGTTTAACCCTACAATTTACGATTTAATAACATAAAAAGTAATAAAACTATCGATACATACCATAGAACATTTTTTGTAGAGAATTTTGTGATAGAACTTTTTCTATACTTATGTTTTTTCCCTCAGATAAAGTGTTTAAAGGGGGTAAGAGGGAGATGAAGCTTACCCCTTGAGGATGAGAACTTTTTTGATATGTATTCCTACACACATAAGCTAACTATCCTAGAATTTTCAGCTTGTTATAATTTTTTTTCTTCTATTCCACATAAATTTGACTAATTTCCGTGTACTATAGTTATCACTCATGTTATTTGCGAAATGTTTGAGTTTGTTAACGTTTCCACATGAGTAGAGCACTTGAGTCAAAATGGATAACATTTATAGAAGTTAACATCATTGCTAAGTACCTAAAATTGTTACTATCATCTGTCAAGCACAAATCCAATCAAGTCACAGATCAATCAGTATTTATAGATTTACCTATGAATTACATTGTTACGCTATGTAAAATTTTAAGTACCTAAGTATCTGTAACCCCTGTTATAACTTTTCCTACGGCTGCTTCTAAAGCAAGCTTTTCGGCATGTAGAGGTACGTCAAAAATTTATTGTTTTCGTTCAGTTCATCCCCGCAACCGTCATAGGTATATAATCATGAATCGTAATCCATAGCAGCGTACACACATTTTATAAAAGCATTCAAGATTATATACGTAAGTCGGCTATTTGAAAACGTCAAAGTTTGACACTGTCACTGTGTATTCGATTCTAATTAATCGTGCTTTATTTTGTGTATCGACGTTGTTTAAGTGCCAAGCAAAATAAGAAATGGTTGATAAAATATCCGATTCTGATGTAGAAATTTGCACGCCGCCGGAGATGTTACAAAAGGCAACGCCAGTTTAAACCTACTTCCGAAAAAGTTCCTGACCTCTATCAAAACCGATTTGGTCGATTTACTCTATGCTGAAAACAATTTTGTAATGTAAATGTAATGAAATTTGTACATCGCCTTATGAAGCGTTGCATCTAGCCAGCGTGTGGTTTACGATAACGCGAAGGTTTTGCTATGCTCAACGTAGCACAAAAGGACCGATCGCGTCCTTTCCCTCTCCAGTGGAAGCTAGGACAAGTACCCCAATAACGCGGCAGAAAAGGTATAAAGGAAAATGACACTGCCAGTTCAAGTAACTTGAGTCCACCGGTCCTGACCAGCAACACACCAGCCCCAGTCATGAACACTCCGCTTTCTTTCCTGATCCCAAAACTAAAATTGCGAGAGTAATTTATGAGTATTTAGAAAGGAAACAATAATTTTTTCATACACTTTTCCACTATTGCCATGTTGTTACTTAAAGAAGTTGGTCTGTAATTACTATTGTTTTTATATTATCCGCTTTTAATATTGGCATAATTATTGATCACTTAAAACGATCTGGAAATACACCGTTGTAGAGAGATACATTAATATTATATAAGGTTAGCACCTGAACGAAATTTAATTAATACATAAATAATATTCTTTGAAGATGTACGTCACTAATATGTTACAAACAAGATCTCACGTACCCTCGGATTGGCGATAAGCGAAACCACCCACAGATGGGCGATGCCGCCTGAGCCAAAGCTCAGCGCTATTCCACTCAGACTCCCTCCCAGAAATTGACCCAGATGGTGAGGCCTAGAAAAGTATATAATTAGGATATTTGACCTGCTCTTAACTGGAAGAGTCCTTAGCTCTTAGGCCCTTTGAAAGGGGTTGCTTGTAACGTTTCTTTTATCCATGGTAAAAATGTCTCTTCATATATGCAACTCTTTTTATTACTAAAATGCTAAGTGTTAATCACTACTAAAACTGGTCTTACAGGCTGATTAGTTTAGTTCTAATACATCTTAAGATCTACACTTAATTATACATTGTCTCGCCCACTGGTGCCCAACAATTTTACACTTATAAGCTACTTTACAATAACACTTAATTAGCTTCGCTAAACATTAACACCTGAACCTACCACTAGCACTTGATTTGCATTTAGATCGAGTGGTTTCACATATTTTAGCCTTTTTTCATCTAGGAGTTGGACTCCTTCGCAATTTGGATGATCCTGTAGTCTACCCTTATTATATATTATATATATAAACCGTAAATCCTTTACAGGAATCATTGGTGTCTTATGTAGACTCTTCAATCCCCTTCGGTTGGATTAGTGCCTTTCTTTATTAATTTCTTTCATATGTTCTTGTTTGATTTAGCTTTGAGTACAATTTTTTTCCATTCTTTTCAGTTGGTGGTCCTTTTCTTCCAGTCCGTAACATTCATCCCTCTCAGGTCTTTTAAAACTTCGTCTTTCCATATATGTCTAGGTTTCCCTTGTGGTCTGGTCAGATCTGGTTTTCATTCCAATTTTGTCCTAATCATTCTGTTTTCCTGCGTTCTTTCCAAGTGTCCTAACCATCGTATTCGTTGTGCCTTCATTTCTCTGATTATGTCTTCTCCTTTTATTTCGTCTTATATTTCTTTGTTTGTTTTTATTCTGTATTCATTCTCTCCCAATTTCAGTGGCCCTAGGATCTTCCTTAAAATCTTTCTTTCGAATATACGCAGTTGTTCCTCTTCTTTTTTGGTCACCCGCATTGTTTCCGCTGCGTATATTACTGTAGGTCTTATTAATGTTTTGTAGATTCTTATTTTTGTTACTTT
Source organism: Agriotes lineatus (assembly GCA_940337035.1). Taxonomy (NCBI): domain Eukaryota; kingdom Metazoa; phylum Arthropoda; class Insecta; order Coleoptera; family Elateridae; genus Agriotes; species Agriotes lineatus. The sequence goes on along the minus strand of CALNHX010003594.1, from coordinate 132,897 downwards.
TGTAATTTTTCGATCTTTCAGCAGTGGCTTGTATATATTAAACAGTTTAAACCCTCGGTGAATCCTCCCTTTTATGTCTTGCTCTTTGGTATTTTTGTTGTTTATTTCCGTTCCCAAGTATGTAAATGTTTGTACTTTTTCAAATTCATGTTTTCCCACCTTGTATTGTTTTGGATCAGTGTCTTTCCTTCTTTTGCAGTGCATATATTTGGTTTTTTCGGTATTTATTGCGAGTCCTCTTATTTTTGATTCTGTTTCAATGATGTTAAGCGTTTCTTGTAATTTTGTTTTGCTTCGCGATATTACGACTAAGTCGTCTGCATATGCCAAGAGTTACATTTCCTTATTTCTTATTGTGCTTACATGATCAGTTTTCCTCACAATGTTTTCCAGTACAATGTTGAATAAAACCGGCGAGAGAGCATCTCCCTGTCTAACCCCCATGTTTATTTCAAAATATTCTGTCTCCCCTTCATCCAATTTTACTGTGGTTTCTGATGTTTCCATTGTCATTTGGGTTAGTCGTATTAATTTCTGTGGTATTTGTAGTTGTTTCATATCTTGTATTAATTGTGATCTTTTGATTTGATCGAATGCCTTTCGGAAATCTATAAATAAGAGGTTCAATTCAATGTCATATTCGTGCGCTTTTTCAATTATTAGGTTGATTACGTGTATGGCATCCACCGTCAACCTGCCTGGTCTAAACCCACATTGGTAGTCCCCTAGCTTCTTTTCAGTGTGCACACGTAGCCGTTGTTGTAGTATATATGTAAAAACCTTGTATGCTACGTTCAGGAGAGTGATGCCTCTATAGTTGTTACATATTTCTGAATCTCCTTTCTTAAATATCGGGATTATCATTCCTTTTCTCCAGTCGCTTGGCATTTTCTCTTCGTTCCAAATTGCTTTTATTATTCTGTGTATCCTGATGTATAGTTTTTCCCCTCTGTATTTTATCATTTCTCCATTTATTTCATCTATACCTGGGGTTTTACCATTTTTGATTTTTTGAATAGTTCTCACAACTTTGGTGTCGCTTGGCTCTTCATCTGCATGTTCGTCTCTTGTGCTCTCCATTTCTACTTGTTCTTTCGTTTCGTCTACTCTAAACAGCAGGTTTTGATAGTGTTCTTTCCATATTTCTTTTATTTTTCTAGTATCATACTGTGATTGTCCTTGGTAGTCTTTCATTCCTCTTCTCTTAATTACGTTACTTCTTCTAGTTTTTTTTATGTTCTTATACATTTCTTTCGTGTTGTTTAGCTTTCTACTAGCTTCTATTTCTTCCATTTCTTGGTCTATCCATTCTGTTTTCTTTCTTTTGAATACTTTATCTGCTTCCTTCTTTATTTTTCTATACTTCTCTTGGTCTTTCTCTTTTCCAGATTTTAGCCATTTCAGTCTAGCTTCTCTTTTCTTACTTATTTCTTCCTCACATTCTTCGTCGAACCATATTTTGCTCTTTTTATTTTTTTTTATAGCCTAAGGTTTTTTCTGCTGCTCCTTTTAAACTTGTTTTGATGTTTTCCATTCTATATCGATGTCACTTGCTGGTCTGTATGTGCTTAAATTTAGTTCTTGTTCTACTGCTTCTTTGTATTTTTTCCTGTTTTCTTCATTGTTTAATTTTCCCACTGCCCATTTCCTTTGTGAGTTACTATTTTCTCCTCCTTTTATTATTTTCTGTTTCAATTTCGCTATTACCAGCATGTGGTCTGTGTCTGCATTGGCACCTCTATACGTTCTAACATCTTGTATGAATGTTGCTTTATTTCTTGTGATTAGAACGTGGTCTATTTGGTTACCTCTATTTCTTCTTGGGATAATCCATGTCTCTTTATGTTCCCTTCTGTGTGGGAATCTGGTGCTGCGTATTATTAGATTTGTTGCTGCAGCATAATTGCATAGTCTTAATCCATTGTTATTTGTTTTATCATGGATTGTGTGTTTACCTGTCACTTCTCTAAGCCAATCCTCTTTCCCCACCATGGCATTGAAGTCCCCTAGTACCACCAGGGTATAAGGTTTTTTAATTTGATCTGTTGCTTTTTCCAATTCTTCATAGAATTTCTGTTTCTCCTCTTCATCCGCTTCTTCTGTTGGGGCGTATACATTAATAATCGAGATGTTATTTGGTTTACCTTTTATTCTTAAAATTGATAGTGTTCCATTTACTGGTGTAAATTTCATAATTGCGTGTTTCGATTTCTTTGCCACTATAAATCCTGTGCCATTCTTTCCTTGTTTTTCTTCTCCAGAGTATACCATTGTAAAATTTTGTTTGTCAATTTCTCCATTTCCTTTCCATCTCACTTCCTGTACTGCTATTATATCGAAATTATATCTGTCTATTTCTTTTGCTATTTGCATAATTTTTCCTGGTATTAGTAAAGTTCTTATGTTCCATGTGCCTAACTTTATTATGTCATTTTGGTTTTTGCGTTTCTGGTTTGTTTTATTTTTAGGTTTTTTAATTTTCTTCTCACTCATATTCATATTCTTCCTCCATAGCTTGTTGGTCGTTTTATCTGCTTTCTTAGTTTGTATTTTCCACTTTTTATACATTTCTTCTCTTATCCTTTCTTCCTTCTCTTTTTCCGTTATCTCGCCAAGGTCGTCTTCAATTTGGATACCCAATGTTCTGATTTCTCCTATTTTTTCCTGGTGATCGGTGTGTCTTTGTTTGCTTTCTCTGTTTTTTCTTGTGAAAACCCCGCTAGCAAGTTTTGAGACCAAACCGTTTTTGTTTTGTATTGTTCGTCCTCCTTTTTTTCTTTGTTAGGTTTTTTATTCATATTTTCTTCTGGTAATGGTGATACATTGTTACTTGGTGATCTATCTATTAAGGTTTTCTTCATGCCTGATCGTTCCTCTTTTTCTTCTTTTTCTTTTTGTTTGTATTCACCAATCTCGAGTTCTCTTATTCCATATTCTTCTCCACTTATTATTAATTTATTTCCTTTTAATTTCGTTATATATCCTTCTTGTCTCGCTTCCTTCATGTGTTTTAGTAGTTTTTTTCTTTCTTGTTGTTCACTGTGTGTGAGATCTTTCTTTAACCAGATGTTAGTTCCCTTTAGTTTAATTGATTTTTTTAATAATTCCCATTTTTTATTTTCATTCAAGAAGGCAATTAAAATGGGTCTACATTTACTTTCATAAAATTTCCCCATTCTTCTTATATCTTCCACCTCATTTCTGATATTGAGATCTATTTCCATTTTCTTTATAACTTCTGTAAATTTTTCTTCCAATGTTTCTTTGTTTTCTCCTTCTTCATCTTGAATTCCGTAGCACACCAAATTTCTCTTTTTAATTTCTCTTTCCAGGTATTCCATTCTTAGTTCTTGGCAGTTTATTTTCTCCTCTAGTTCCGCTATTTTTGTCTGTTGTCTTTCTATTTTTTCTTCCCTTTTTTCTATTGTTATTCTTAGTTGTTTTATTTTCTCTTTATTACTTCGGTTGTCTTCCATTGTTTCTTTTATGTTTTGGTTGATCGTTTCTAACTGATTATTGATTTTTTCAAGAATACTTTCCATTTTTTCAAAAATTTTCCGTGTTGCTTCTTTTTAATAGGTTTTGCGATGTTGCGTTCTTCCCGCTACCGAATCGTTTAATAGAAAATTACTCGCGGTTGACCCAGCCTTTTCGTAATTTTGTTTAATCTTATCACTTCCTTCCGTCTTTTTTAATTTTAGAGTATTAACCCGCACGTTTCACCTGTCTATTGCGCGCCTCTGACCTTTAGTTTATTTACGTATTTTTACGCTCCGCCACGGAATTGGCCCCGTTTTTTTGTGAGTTTATTGTTTATTGTTTTTAGAGTGCATAAATATAAACACTCCTTATCGTGCATCACCGCGGTCAGGCTCCACAGCTGTTGGTCGAACCTTGGCCGATAATTTGCATTAAACCGAGCGGCCTTGCGTCGGTCGCTCGATGCTTACGCATACGTATTTATTACACTCCGAGAAGCTAGGAATTCGGTGCACTTTTTACACTCTACACTTTACTTACTCGTTGCAGTCACTTTTTAAGACACTATTTGCACTACGCGGAATTTTTCGTGAGATAACGCCCGTGAAACGAGTACATTTAGGCTTGATCCACACTATCGGGCTGCTCTCGGTTCGATCTCGCTCCGCTCAAATATTTATACATTGTTAGCAATGGGCACATTCACACTATCGGTAATGCTCAAGCTCAGGTCGTGCCCATAGCTAACAATGTATAAAAAGTTGAGCGGAGCGAGATCGAACCGAGAGTAGCCCGATAGTGTGGATCGAGCCTTATCGTCACTGCTAAGTTCCACGTCCGTTCAGTACGCGAGCATCTGTCAAATTATATAAGGTTAGCACCTGAACGAAATTTAATTAATACATAAATAATATTCTTTGAATTTGTACGTCACTAATATGTTACAAACAAGATATCACGTACCCTCGGATTGGCGATAAGCGAAACCACCCAAAGATGGGCGATGCCGCGTGAGCCAAAGCTCAGCGCTATTCCACTCAGACTCCCTCCCAGAAATTGACCCAGATGGTGAGGCCTAGAAAAGTATATAATCAGGATATTTGACCTTCTCTTAACTGGAAGAGTCCCTAGCTCTTAGGCCCTTTGAAAGGGGTTGCTTGTAACGTTTCTTTTATCCATGGTAAAAATGTCTCTTCATATATGCAACTCTTTTTATTACTAAAATGCTAAGTGTTAATCACTACTAAAACTGGTCTTACAGGCTGATTAGTTTAGTTCTAATACATTTTAAGATCTACACTTAATTATACATTGTCTCGCCCACTGGTACCCAACAATTTTACACTTATAAGCTACTTTACAATAACACTTAATTAGCTTCGCTAAACATTAACACCTAAACCTACCACTAGCACTTGATTTGCATTTAGATCGAGTGGTTTCACATATTTTAGCCTTTTTTCATCTAGGAGTTGGACTCCTTCGCAATTTGGATGATCCTGTGGTCTACCCTTATTTCCTTGACAATTTCTTACTTTGGCTTCTACTAACTCAATCTTTAAATAAGTCAGCATTGTGCACGTACCAGTTTGCTTCCATGATATTTCTAAATCTTTTGTTTTCGAAGCATTGTATAGTATCTGTGTTACTCCTTTTGGTATACCCCTAAAGTTATATATCATAGAGCCATCTAAGCTTGAGTAGAAGTTTATATACTGTTAATTCATTATGCGTGTACAACTGGAACTATTTCAAGCCGTTTTTTGTTGTACACAATGTATTTTGAAGTGTAGCGTCAATCCAAGGTATGTACTTAGCAATATTGAAGTATGGCATTATTTTTCCATTTATTCTAATACGAATTTCTGTCATTTTTTTATTGGTGAAATTTATGTTGATAGAATTCGAATAAGGTTTTTCTACTGTATGTGTTCTCATATGTCTCACTAATCTACTTATCTTGATTGTTTTAAAGTTGCAAATAGAAAAAGAATGTTTTTCTCTTGTATGAGTTTTCATATGGGTAATTAAATGACTCATCCATATATGTTCAACTAATGTATTTTACTGGACGGCTTTATACTCACTAATACAACAAAAATGATCCTCTATGAGATTTGATATGTGTAGCTAATCTACTTCTGTTAGATGCTTTATACTCACACGCAGAACATGCATATGGCTTTTCTCCAGTATGCGTCCTTATATGTTCAATTACTGATTTTTTGTTTGATGCTTTATATTCACAAATGGGACAAGAATAAGGTTTTTCTCCTGTATGCGTCCTTACATGTTGAACTATAGTACTTTTCTGGGTTGCTTTATACTCACAAATGGAACAAGAATAAGGTTTTTCTCCTGTATGCGTCTTCAGATGGCGGACTAATGCGTTTTTGTATTTTGCTCTATACTCACAAACAGAACAAGAATAAGGTTTTTCTTCTGTATGAGTCTTTATATGTTCAACTAATGTATATTTTTGGGCTGCTTTATATTCACAAATAGAACAAGAATAAGGTTTTTCACCTGTATGCTTCTTCATATGTTTGACTAATGTGTTTTTCTCGGCTGCTTTATACTCGCAAATAGAACAAGAATATGGTTTTTCTCCTGTATGAATTTTCATATGTTTCACTAAATAACGTCTCTCGGTTGTTTTTTGGTCACAAATGGAACAAGAATATAGTTTTTCTCCTGTATGAGTTCTCATATGTCTCAGTAAATTTACTTTCAAAGCTGTTTTATACTCACACATAGAACATGAATAAGGTTTTTCTCTTGTGTGCCTCTTCAAATGTGTAACTAACTTGCTTTTGTGAGCTGATTTAAAATCACAAACACAGCACGCATACGGTTTTTCACCTGAATGCCTCTTCATATGTGTAACTAATGCGTTTTTATATTTGGTTCTGTATTCACAAAGAGAACAAGAATAAGGTTTTTCCATCATATGAGTCTTTATGTGACGGAATACATTACTTTTGATGGATGTTTTATACTCACAAATAGAACAAGAATATGGTTTTTCATTTGTATGGGTTTTCATATGTCTGACTAACTTACTTCTATCGGTTGCTTTATACTCACAAACTGAACATGTGTAAGGCTTTTCCCCAGTGTGAGATCTCATATGTACCACTAGATTACTATTCCTTTTTGTTTGATATTCACAAATTTTGCAGCAGAGAAATGATTTCTCTACAAGACCTTTATTTCCTAAACATGTATCATGTAGATCATCTTTTATGTCAAGTTGCTCTTGTTTAATAGTCAATACCTGATAAGTTGCATTGTCAAAAGTCCTTTCGATGATCTCTTGCTTTAAAGGTACGATTTCAAATGCTTCATTTTCATCCGGTTTTCTAGTAATTGGATGGCACAAATTATAATCAACTACCTCGTGCTTTGCGTCCATAGTTATATTAAATACGAAGAGTTCCAATTTATTAATAGCTATAAAAAATATAAAATTGATTTAGGTTAGGTTGGTTATTTTTGTTAAAAGATATACAACAAATGTTCTAAATCTTTATATACCTACTTCTTTTTCCTTACATGGAATATAATTTTGTAAATTGCAGTTCAAAGAAGTACATAATTCATTCTGAGGATAGCTTCGTAGTAAACATACTGTTGCATAATTTATTAGGTGACCTATGCAAGCTTGGCTTGTACACAAATGCGTACCAGCGTTGCCAGATGCTCAGTTATAAATTATGGTAGCAGCAACATCAATTTTATGGTATTTGGAAATAAATTATGGTATAGTCAAGCTTTATTTTCAGGGAATATTTTTATTATATTAGAATACTATTTCCTTGAGAATAATACCCAAATTCATTGGTTTAATCACTATAAGGTATACAAAGATATTAAAGTATAAACATAAATACATAAATATCCACATATTATTTTTATTGAAAAAACTGGGTAAGTAATACCTTCATTTAGCTAAATTAAAAGAAACAGTAAAATAAAATAAGTAAATTACAAATAACAATAGACGTAGTACCTATTAATTACTATGGTACAACTCAAAATAATTCTTCTACATCTTCTATACTATCCATGACTTCAGAGCATTGTGAATAAGAAATTAATTAACAGTCAAGAAAAATCATTATTTTATTTTTCTAATAATATATTTGGTCATGTTTTTATGTATTTCTTTAGAGGGTTGATATTCATAACAGACATTTGCTCCATGTTTGATACTTTTAACATGTTTCTTCAAAATGGAAATACCTGTAGTTATTTCTTTGTCGTTACATGCAGGACATACCGCTTTTTTTCTTATCGGCAGAAGAGTTTAACCAATTTTTGAATTCTAGAATACGTTACAGTTCAGGCGATATTTTTGAACAATTTGTTTATGCTTTTGTTGCGGGCAGCCTGAACTGTTTTTTTTTCTTTTCAGTATCGTATCCTAATTTAACCATTAACAATTTCCATTCTGACACTCAGTTACTGGACACCGCACTATATTTTAATATAACAAACAATTCAAACTATATACCGGGTGATTATAAATGCTTTTCCATCAAGTTTCATTTGAAATATTTGTTGTATAAATAATATATTGGTGACACTGTAAGTCTATGCCAAATTCGAGGTTAGCAGGTTCCCAGACAGCACCGAACGTTCTGAGAACATTCCTACAATATGACAATATTCTGTTTTAGGAATATACTATCTAAATATTCTTTGAATATTCTTAGCACGTTAATATATATATGAGAATATTTATATAACATTCGAAAAATTTCTATTTCGGATCTTTTTGAATAATGTACTGAGAACGTGCCTAGAATATATTAAAATTTGCATTCCCTTTTCTTACAGTTTTTTTACAAAATTTAAAGATAAAAGATCGATCACTCATGTATATGGCAAAGTCAAAAATGTAAAGAACATTTCTTATCATAGCAATATCGAAAGAAAATAATTCCGTTCTGCGTTCATGAAAAAGCGGGAATTTTCGTAATAAATTTCGGGAAATGTTTACTGCGCCATTGGCAGCCTTGACTTGTGGACTTGGTTCACTGTATTTTGTCCGTTAATGCAGCTGTTCTGAAAATCGCGTTGGTGTTGTGTGGCGATAAAGTTTAAAAGTGGAAGTGTGTTGTTATTAACGTTTTGCTGTAAGGTAAATTTAATTAATACACGCATTAATTTCTACGTTACTACTGGATAATTACAGATGAAAATTGGAATTTGTTTATTAGCATGCCCTTGCTTCACATTATATTGTGTGAGAGGTGTGGATTACCACCCGGGGATTGTCTATATTTGGAGACCTTTTCATCCTGTTATCTATGTATGAGTATCTCGTGACAAGTTGCAAGCTCATCGCCGAGTTTTATTTCAGCTGCTCAATATGAGGCAGACGCTGTTTGCAGCCGCCCACTCAGGATAGACGCTGCGTTTGCCTTTACATCAACCTTTACATTGCCCCCCTAAGGCTGGGCTGCCACTTCCGCCAGCTTCGCCGTGTTGAAGTCCTTCTTCTCCGCTTTCACTGCCGTTGCGGTCTTTATCCGTAACCCTGGACAGGGGGCCCTTACGGGGTACTATCAACCGGAGCCAGCTGAACACTGGTTTTTTTTTTAGAGGTGTTTACTCCTCTATCACTCCCCAATTTGTCCTGGCTTGTGACAGGCAGAGCCTGGATCTATTTCTTGGATCCAGGTTGGCTGGGTTGATGATATTTATGTATTTATGTTTATACTTTAATATCTTTGTATATAGTGATTAAACGAATGAATTTGGGTATTATTCTCAAGGAAATAGTATTCTAATATAATAAAAATATTCCCTGAAAATAAAGCTTGACTATACCATAATTTATTTCCAAATACCATAAAATTGATGTTGCTGCTACCATAATTTATAACTGAGCATCTGGCAACGCTGGTACGCATTTGTGTACAAGCCAAGCTTGTATAGGTCACCTAATAAATTATGCAACAGTATGTTTACTACGAAGCTATCCTCAGAATGAATTATGTACTTCTTTGAACTGCAATTTACAAAATTATATTCCATGTAAGGAAAAAGAAGTAGGTATATAAAGATTTAGAACATTTGTTGTATATCTTTTAACAAAAATAACCAACCTAACCTAAATCAATTTTGTATTTTTTATAGCTATTGATAAATTGAATTTAATATAACTATGGACGCAAAGCACGAGGTAGTTGATTATAATTTGTGCCATCCAATTACTAGAAAACCGGATGAAAATGAAGCATTTGAAATCGTACCTTTAAAGCAAGAGATCATCGAAAGGACTTTTGACAATGCAACTTATCAGGTATTGACTATTAAACAAGAGCAACTTGACATAAAAGATGATCTACATGATACATGTTTAGGAAATAAAGGTCTTGTAGAGAAATCATTTCTCTGCTGCAAAATTTGTGAATATCAAACAAAAAGGAATAGTAATCTGGTGGTACATATGAGAACTCACACTGGGGAAAAGCCTTACGCATGTTCAGTTTGTGAGTATAAAGCAACCGATAGAAGTAAGTTAGTGAGACATATGAAAACCCATACAAATGAAAAACCATATTCTTGTTCTATTTGTGAGTATAAAACATCCATCAAAAGTAATGTACTCAGTCACATGAAGACTCATATGAAGGAAAAACCTTATTCTTGTTCTCTTTGTGAATACAGAACCAAATATAAAAACGCATTAGTTACACATATGAAGAGGCATTCAGGTGAAAAACCGTATGCGTGCTGTGTTTGTGATTTTAAATCAGCTCACAAAAGCAAGTTAGTTACACATTTGAAGAGGCACACAAGAGAAAAACCTTATTCATGTTCTATGTGTGAGTATAAATCAACCGACAAAAACAAATTAGTTTTGCATATGAGGACCCATACAGGAGAAAAACCTTATTCTTGTTCTATGTGCGAGTATAAAACAGCTCGGAAAGTAAATTTACTGAGACATATGAGAACTCATGCAGGAGAAAAACTATATTCTTGTTCCATTTGTGACCATAAAACAACTGAGAGAGGTTATTTAGTGAAACATATGAAAATTCATACAGGAGAAAAACCATATTCTTGTTCTATTTGCGAGTATAAAGCAGCTGAGAAAAACACATTAGTCAAACATATGAAGAAGCATACAGGAGAAAAACCTTATTCTTGTTCTATTTGTGAATATAAAGCAGCCCAAAAATATACCTTGGTTGAACATATAAAGACTCATACAGAAGAAAAACCTTACTCTTGTTCTGTTTGTGAGTATAGAGCAAAATACAAAAACGCATTAGTCAGCCATCTGAAGACGCATACAGGAGAAAAACCTTATTCTTGTTCGATTTGTGAGTATAAAGCAGCCCAGAAAAATACCATAGTTGAACATGTAAGGACGCATACTGGAGAAAAGCCATATGCATGTTGTGCGTGTGAGTATAAAGCATCTAACAGAAGTAGATTAGCTAGACATATCAAATCTCATACAGGATCATTTTTGTTGTATTAGTGAGTATAAAGCCGTCCAGAAAAATACATTAGTTGAACATATATGGATGAGTCATTTAATTAGCCATATGAAAACTCATACAAGAGAAAAACATCCTTTTTCTATTTGCAACTTTAAAACAATCAAGATAAGTAGATTAGTGAGACATATGAGGACACATACAGTAGAAAAATCTTATTCGAATTCTATATGTGAGTATAAAGCAGCATGACTACTAATGCTTTTTTTTTGTTATTTATGTATAAATCAACACGGCGAAACCACCTAGTTTTGTATAAATATATAGTATAACACCAGCAAAAATTTTGGTATCTTAGTTGTACCTATGTAACTACCAGAAATAAAAACATCGTGACAACAGTTTGTTGACAACATTGCTATTCTTGCAGTGTCAGTGTATACATATCAGCAAGGTCAGCACATGGACTGACCAGTGGTGTATTAAATTAACTGAAGATAAATCTGTCCATAAATTTCGCCAATAAACAAATGACACAAATTCGTATTAGAATAAATGGAAAAATAATGCCATACTTCAATATTGCTAAGTACATACCTTGGGTTGACGCTACACTTCAAAATACATTGTGTAGCAACAAAAAACGGATTGAAATATAATGCAAGTTCCAGTTGTCCACGCATATGAATTAACAATATATAAACTTCTACTCAAGCTTAGATGGCTCTATGATATATAACTTTAGGGGTATACCAAAAGGAGTAACAACACTATGCAATGCTTCGAAAACAAAACATTTAGAAATACCATGGAAGCAAACTGGTACGTGCACAATGCCGACTGATTTAAAGATTGCGTTAGAAGACAAAGTAAAAAATTGTCAAGGAAACAAGGATAGACTACAGGATCATCCAAATTGCGAAGGAGTCCAACTCTTAGATGAAAAAAGGCTAAAATATGTGAAACCACTCGATCTAAATGCAAATCAAGTGCTAGTTGTAGGGTTAGGTGTTAATGTTTAGCGAAGCTAATTAAGTGTTATTGTAAAGTAGCTTACCTATAAGTGTAAAATTGTTGGGTACCAGTGGGCGAGACAATGTATAATTAAGTGTAGATCTTAAGATGTATTAGAACTAAATTAATCAGCCTGTAAGACCAGTTTTGGCAGTGATTAACACTTAGCATTTTAGTAATAAAAAGAGTTGCATATATGAAGAGACATTTTTGCCATGAATGAAAGAAACGTTACAAGCAACCCCTTTCAAAGGGCCTAAGAGCTAGGGACTCTTCCAGTTAAGAGCTGATGGACGGGTCGCTGGATCGAAGTCTCTTCAGCAGTAAATACCTAAATAACATAACTATTACAAGAAATTTGGCATCGTAACGCAACCTCACAAACCAATTTAGCGTTTACGGTAAACCTCTACGCTATTCGTAGTGAAATAACGTGCTCCGATAAGTGGTTAGCGTTACGGTATTTTCTGCGCCTGCGCAGTTGCCTTAAAATAGCGTTAGCGTATAACGTACAAGGTGCTCAAACTCTCTAATGTATCTCTCTACAACGGTGGATTTCCATATCTTTTTAAATGATCAATAATTATTCCAATATTAAAAGCGGATAATATAAAAACAATAGTAATTACAGAACAACTTCTTTAAGTAACAACATGGCACGAATTGTTTAAAAGTGTATGAAAAATGTATTGTTTCCTTTCTAAATACACATAAATTACTCTCGCAATCTTAGTTTTTGGATCAGGAAAGAAAGCGGACTGGGGCTGGTGTGTTGCTGGTCAGGACCGGTGGACTCAAGTTACATGAACTGGCAGTGTAATTTTCTTTTATACCTTTCCTGCCGCGTTATTGGGGTACTTGTCCTAGCTTCCACTGGAGAGGAAAACGGCGCGATCGGTCCTTTTGTGCTACGTTGAGCATAGCAAAACCTTCGCGTTATCGTAAACCACACGCTGGCTAGATGCAACGCTTCATAAGGCGATGTACAAATTTCATTACATTTACATTACAAAATTGTTGTTTTCAGCATAGAGTAAATCGACCAAATCGCTTTGAATAGAGTTCAGGAACTTTTTCGGAAGTAGGTTTAAACTGGCGTTGCATTTTGTAACATCTCTGGCGGCGTGCAAATTTCTACATCAGAATCGGATATTTTATCAACCATTTCTTATTTTGCTTGGCACTTAAACAACGTTGATACACAAAATAAAGCATGATTAATTTGAATCGAATACACAGTGACAGTGTCAAACTTTGACGTTTTCAAATAGCCGACTTACGTATATAATCATGAATGCTTTTATAAAATGTGTGTACGCTGCTATGGATTCCGATTCACGATTATATACTTATGATGGTTGCGGGGATGAACTGAACGAAAACAATCAATTTTTGACGTACCTCAACATGGCGAAAAGCTTGCTTTAGAAGCAGCCGTAGGAAAAGTTATAACAGGGGTTACATATACTTGTGTTATCCATTTTGACTCAAGTGCTCTACTCTTATGGAAACGTTAACAAACTCAAACATTTCGCAAATAACATGAGTGATAACTATAGTACACGGAAATTAGTCAAATTTATGTGGAATAGAAGAAAAAAATTATAACAAGCTGAAATTTCTAGGATAGTTAGCTTATGTGTGTAGGAATACATATCAAAAAAGTTCCCACCCGCAAGGGGTAAGCTTCATCTCTCTCTTACCCCCTTTAGGGACACCGCACTGGTTTTCTTACAATATCTTTTAAACACTTTATCTTAGGGAAAAAACATAAGTATAGAAAAAGTTATATCACAAAATTCTCTACAAAAAATGTTCTATGGTATGTATCGATATTTTTATTACTTTTTATGTTATTAAATCGTAAATTGTAGGGTTAAACAAAAATTACAGTCTCATTATATTCAACACGGTATTTAATCGAATATAACGCAACCCAACAATATTTCAAATGAACCGACACAATAACTAACCGCCTAATTCATAAACACGCTAGAGACGTGTCTGTCAAGTGTTGACGTTAAATGTTGCCGTGAATTTGTAATTCTTGGCGTACGATATGGCTCCAAAGGATAGTAAAGACGAGAATAAGGTATTTTAATTTTTTTTAATTTTTCAGTTGCTGCAGAATGTCAAATATCTATATAATTTAACCGAATGCTACAAAACAGAATATTACTAAGGCTGGAGAAATATTGTGTTGCCATCCAAAAGCGTTTTCGTTACCTACCCCTAAATTTGCGGTCAATTACAGTAAAAACCGTTAATTATCAGCAAAGTACCTATAGGACATGTCTTAATTTTATTCTAAATATTTTTCATTACCTCTATTTTTGTCGTAGAACATCACATTTACAAGATATTATAGAAAAACCAGCGCGGTGCCATTATAGGGGTGAAAAAGAGATAAAACTCACTAGTTAGGAATGGAAACTTTTCGATTCTGTATTGCTACCCCCATTAACTGTCGATCCAGGAAATATCAGCTTGTTATACATTTTTTTTCTTCTATTTTTACTAATTTCCGTGTAAAAAAGTGATTTTATGGATTGTAAGGACAATTTTTGCACTAGCGCTTTCCGCAATTTTTCCGCATTTTTATCCTAAATTTTAGTACTTTTCCTCATCACTTAAGTCCAAATTGATGGTTCAGTGATGATTTAAAATCCAATTTTGTTCCTTTCAAATATTAGCGTTTCCCGGCCCCTTTGTTTCATAATGCCTTGAGCAGCATTTTATTCAAGTTCACATATGCTTGCGAATACTTGGCGAATGAGTGATGTTCCAATCTTAATTGTTTTTCGACGCCAGAGGGTTGCCCGTTTTGCTTACCAGAGCTCCCCCGTTTTTCGCACGGAATCCTGATTTGAGTTGGACAACATGACGCAATCCGTATGCTTTCATGCATGTTAGAGGGAGCAAGCCTACTTCCGGCCCTTCCCCGCTGGTGCAGTCCGAGTTTCGCTATCATTCATCGTCCCGCACTAAGACAGTTAACAAGAGGTTTTTCTTTTGCTGAGCCCCCGTCGCCTAAAGGCGACGTATGCGGGCTTCGTTAAAGCGTTTTTGTGTTTTACCGCTAAGAGTCGTAAATAGAAGATGCGTTAATTTGTGAACTTTAAATGAAAGCTTGTGGGGATATTCCCAGGACCAGGGGTGAAATATTATCTTAATTGTTGAGGCAAGTTTACCATCTCGCTTTTGTGCAGATTCCCACCCCTAGGAAAGATTATCGAAGTGCCACCCCGGTAGCTTAGGTCGTTATTGTTGTTTACCTGCTGCCCATCTCGTAATTCGATGACCCTCATCCACCATCTCTTTGGTTGTGTCGTGGAACCCTTCCACTGGGTCGGTTTTCCTGAATCAACAGGGTGCCTTCTCTGAGGTGAATGTCGGGGCAGTACTTCTCCACCTTTCCTGACCTTTCTTCCATTCTCCACCCCTCCTTGCTCTCGCCCGTCCTATAATTCCCGTCCTTGGCTGAAGAGGGAGGCAAGGTCCTTATAGCAGCCCGCCCCCAGTTGGGGGAATTGAAATGACTCTGAACCTTTCCTTTTTTTACACCTTCCTGATGGCGTCTCGGCTTGCGTCAAGTTACGATTTGCCAGGACTCTATCCAGGAATTGTGTCTAGTTTTTACAGTGCATTAATTGTTATTTTGTGTAACGTCAGTTGAAACCAAGGTGTCTGGAACTACAGAGTGCGTCCGCTAAAATTTTAGGTTGCACGCGTAGTGCAATTATGGCACCGAGCCGATCAAAAGTAGCTGAACGGTGCAACTGAAATTGGATCGATTAACAGCCTCGAGTTTTGTATTGAAAAAATTGATTGTACTGTGTGAATATTCTTAACGTAGATTCTGTTTGTTACGCTGGCTTGGCTGAATAAATATTGTAACCTAACTAACCCCCTTTTGGCCTTAACTAAAATGTAAGGTTCATTTAATTATTTGTTCATAAAGAACGGCTTACCACGCCTTTGTCTTTGGATATTTATAGATACTAATTTAAACTCAACTCCTGAAGTCTTTTGTTTGTGTTCTTGGTGAATATTTGTGTGCATTAATTTATTTGTGTAATAGCAAGGAGCGTAGGGGACTTGTAAGGAATCTTGACGAATGCGAAGAATTACCGCAGATAAGTTCCCAAGCGAGCCGAGGGCCGGAGAGGGTCTTCGAGGCAATGCGAAGGTCTGTGGGTTTCGAGTTTTACCAAGACCGTACCGCAACATGTATGTTTGAATGTATTATCTGTAACCTTATTTACCTTGCGGTGTAGAGGCTGGTGCTTCGTACGCCTGCATCTAGCGGTACAATGCTCAACTTGCCACGGATTCGGGTTACAGAATTGGAGAGCGCTTTTTGTGCTTGCACAGCAACGATTGTGTGCGGTTTGTGTCTTCGTGATGTGTTGACCTTGTTACTTTATCTCTTAGGCCTGTGGTTCTCACCGAGCTCGATTCCAATCGCCAAGGTTGAGGAAAGATCCGGCCTCCGCGGGATTCGAATTGTGGACTTGCTTAATGCAAGCCTAGCGCTTACCCATCTGCGCTAAGCGGCTTCTGCAACATTCCGAGTAGAATTAGATTAAATCTCGTGGCGCTCAATTTTTCCATCCACACTCTTTCGGGATCATCACGTAAAACCTTTGGTGATCCTCATCTCGCCCTAATTGGTATCGTGTGTAGCAAACCGCCCTTCTCCCTGATATCTAAACCGGACAAATTAGCCTGTTACATGGTAGTTAAGGTAATAGTAATGGTGCTATGATTTTGAGTAGCGAATCTTATAAAATAGCTTAGCGTTGTAATAATATAGTAAGAACGTAGGCCAGACCTGCCTTTCAAAAATTTGTTAGGTCATTTTGGTATTTTAAATAGCCGCCTAGGCTTTAGGGCAGCGTGCCCGTATGCTAAACCCTTTTAGTTCTTTATTTGGCTCCATCGCCTAATTCCAGAATCATGATTTCGCACATATTTGACCCCAAACGCAGCATTTCTCGTCGGTTGGAGCTCCCCTCTGATGGCGCTGTGGCAGCCGAGCGTATCGCCCGCAGGAATTCCGAATCTTCTAGAAAGCACGCCGCTGAGGCGTGATACCATTGGTGCCGGCATTAAGTTGTTTCATTTTATCGCCCCGCGATTGGCTGCCAAGGTTTAGTCACGTGGGGACGCGACCAAGGTGACCTTTGCCAACGCTTCCCTCTGGGCAGTCAACGGCAGTCCGTTGCAGAGAACGCTCGTGTGGTGGTTGTGAGTCTGAGCTTCGAATTGTCTTCGGCGTAGCGTGGGTGTTTTTGAGCCCAGTTCCTGCTTCCGTAAGTAAGGGGTCGTGCCCCCTTCATCTCGACCTACGAGGATCTGTCCCGCAGAACGAAAGTGGCCCATTTTTCGTCGTCCCGTCGTACGCGTCCTGACGCGCTTCACGTCGCCATTGTGGCGGATGTGCACTCATCCCTATAGCCGTCGAACATCGAAGGTACCTGCCACCTAAGACTGCAGCCTGTCGCAATTCGACTGTACCAGGCTCCCTAACCGCCTACATATTAAGGTATGTGTCTTTGAACTGATTACCGCTGTGAACGCGAGCGAGCCGTCACATCTCTGGTGCCTACAGGCACTGTCGTCATATTTGTCCATGTCGCGAGTGCTAATTTGATCTTTGCTGTTCGCTGCATAAGGCGTCGCGCCAGCATATTTGTGCATTCCTTCAGAATTGCAGACTGTCCATGTCGCGAGTGCTAATTTGATCTTTGCTGTTCGCTGCATAAGGCGTCGCGCCAGCATATTTGTGCATTCCTTCAGAATTGCAGACTGTCCATGTCGCGAGTGCTAATTTGATCTTTGCTGTTCGCTGCATAAGGCGTCGCGCCAGCGTATTTGTGCATTCATTCAGACTTGCAGACTGTCCATGTTGCGAGAGCTAATTTGTTCATTACTGTTCAACATCTGTCGCTAGGTTTAGAGCGCGCGCGCCAGCTGGTGTCCTTAGTTATAATCTAGTTATAGATATAGGGCGACGCACTCTGCTGCCCCATTGTAACCCGTTAGTCAATACATGATTTGTTAGCTAAGGGAACTATTGTTTTGTTTCGACTTGTGCATGTTCTGTTACAGATAAACGCCCCCTTCATTGTACTGATTATTGTGCGACGGAACGAGGGAGCTTTGAGCGTACAGGTGGGTGAGACAGCTGCGTAGTCGCGGTCGGATTGACACCTAATTACAATCCTTGCATAAGGCAATCCCGAAATTGTTATTTGACCTTGCAATTCTTGAGTAATCCTATCGGCGGAGTATTTTGCGTGCTTCGCTCCCGTCTAACCGTCCAGGCCCGGTTAGCCGGGTTAAGACAGGCTTGGTGGCGCCCTCATAATTTCGACATACCCTATACATATATATTATGCCGCAACACGCTTGCCCAGAACGTATCGTGTGACTCACGCCCGACTCCCTGAGCGTTCCAGCCGTGGCCTTAGCCTATTTCGAACCGATTTCAGGGCAAGTGTGCCAGTTTTTCAGGACTGATTCCGTGGTGCGATGCTCACCTTGGGTGGGTGTCGTAAAGTTCTTTTAATACCGTAACAAAACCCTTAATGAAATAATACAATTTGCTAAACATAGTTTTTTAAGAAAATCACTGTTTTTTAATGGCACTTGCTAAGGAGCATCTTGCTAGGAGATAGCAAATTTAATTGCTAATCTAAGTATATGCATTATACACTATTTATTTAAAACTGGAAAATAATAAATTCATATTTTTTTAAATGTTTTTATGCAATACCTAAGCAAATTTGGCCACACTGTCGTATGTAATTTGAGTCGTAAATTCAAAAAACAAAATATATAGGGTGATCAGTTTAAAAATTTAAAGATAGTGTCATTTCCGGCGAAACCGGAAATTGGCCATTTTAATTTGTGTGTCAATCCCAAATTGTGTCTAGTTTCATATAATCAAATTTCATTCGAATTGATTCATAAACAAAGGAGATAGAAGCATGGCCCTGATCTCATTGTCACCCGGTATACATATACGCCGTTCACTCCATTTGTGATTTTGAGCAGGCTTTGCATAAGTATTTTTTAACAGTAGAGCAGAGTTGATAACAGAAAATTACAAAAGTCAAAGAAAAATTTGACAGTTCATAGCAAATTTGGACTTATTGGTGAATTTCTGTACCCATCTTATTACTTCTGGATAGGTTTGCATTTTGGAGATAAAACATCTGTTGGTCTAATGCAATTAAAGGCTTTTTTTCTTCCTTTTTCTCTTTTCCTATCGTTATACCTTTTTGATATGCGTTCCTGCTCCGATATTTCTATGTTGGTCGCGAGATTCGCAGTGCTACTTTCCGAAAATCCATAGATGTGTAAAGCAGCTTCACGTTGCTGCCATACCTGCTTGTTGGATTGCAAATTTGGAAAAACCTTCTCGACAGTCTCTGTCCGATTTTCCAACATGTGTGACAGCTGTTAAGGTCAGGTTTTTCCATTGTTCTAACTTTCTGCGAACCTGGCACCACATCGCACGCTTCCCTGTACGAGGGAAATGTAGGGCTTATTGAATCGCTCCTATACTGGAAATTACCCATCACAAATCTTAAATTTTTGATAGAAAATTTTGTAAGCAGTAAACAAGCATCAACTGTTACCGAGTTGACATTATTATATTATTGCTTCGAAACACTTTCTGCTGCTTACTGAATTTTATTCCCTGCGTTTTCTGATTTTATACTTTACCTTCAGAATAATAAACAAGTAAACTATACACGCTTCATTCGGCGAAAAATTTGTGTTGTATGCGATAAATAGTACTATTGTATAGCGAGTATTACACGAATACCTAGAGAGTATGCGACTGCAATACTTTAAGCGCTACTAGTTGCGTGAAAATGCTAAGTCAAGAAATGGTTTTTAAGTGCCTAAGTCAGACAACTTGGAGACACAAGTGACCGAGTGTCAATGACCTAATGCGTAAGTTCCCAAAGCGTAAGTTGGTAAGTGAATGAGTGAATTTGGGTCTGAGTGATGGCGCTTGCTCATCTTCTGGTTACATAGCCTCTCAGTTATGCAAGCGGAGGGGTGGTTCATTTCTCTCGGCTGCTAGGCGAATCCTTCGTCTCCTCCGTATTACAACAAACCATTGTGCCTCGTCTTGTAAGCCAGGTCATCAGAATTTGGTTTTATTACCGTCTTCCTGACCGGTTACGTCTCCTTGGCAAAATGTTATGTCATTTTTGCTTTGTAGGTCTGCCTTTTTTGTTATCCAAAAGAGTAATGACAACTGCCTGCTTTGGATACGGATCTCTTGCTGCTCGCAGATGGCGTAATTCAACCGGTTGTTGTATTGACATTTTTTGTATACACAAGGGTTCTGCACTTACCTGCTGTGACGTCCCGAATACCCTGGAGTTTACAAATGCTATAGTTTTTTCGGAATCTGTGATTTAAATTGCTTACCTTTTTCTGAAATCGCGGACGTAATGTGTCACTCCGCAACGCGCATTATGCAGTTTACAACGTTAGACACTTAGCTGCTGATCGCGTATTGTTTTAATTTGGAAAACCGCTAATTAGGCTGCAAAGCTGCTACACGATGTTTTCACATTTATTGGTGCCTTTGTATGCCTTTCGCGAGGCGATTTATGTTGCTGCACGTTTTGCTTTGTTTCGCTAGACGTTCAACAGGGCGTGATCGACAATTATACCCACGAGTCAGGTTAGTCTACATATTTTGTGTTCGCGTTAATTGATGCTTTTTCATTTAGTGCCTTTCTATCATTTCGCCAAATAGATTTCGCGGGCTATTAGCAAAGCAAACTTTTTTTACACGATCCTCATATACTATTCGTGCATTTAATATTTTATAACAATTTATATGTTAACAATTTGAAATCTGGGTCCATTTTCAATTCATGGATTTGGTATTATTAATGTAACACTTGCCTGGCACTTTGGCTCGAACCTCAATTCGCTTTAAATTTTTATGTTGGGCCGCTTAAAATTGTCATTTTCAATTACTGTCATGATCAAACCGAGTTAGTACTGCTTTCTCATTTTGAAGGTTCTGTCGATTTGCATACGTTTCTGTTCGGTATTAAATTGAATCCTCTTAAGGGGTCCATTCGGTATATTTTTGTATATATTGTTATGATACGACCTTAATGTGGTTAGAATCAAATTTATTAAAATTAAAGGGATTACAATTGGTTAATAAAATAATTTGAATTTATTCAGGTATAAGGTGCAAATATGAATGAAATATAGCTATTTGAAAAACAGGTGGATTTGAAAATAATATAATAGTGCATAATATACAGTTTGAAAACGAATGACAAATACTGAATTTGAATAATTTTAGTAAGTTTAACTCAAATAGAGCGTATAAAAAGGAAAATGAGGTAGTTAAGAAATTTGTTTCTAATTATTGATAACAACTGGTAAAAAATGTAACGAAAATGATTTTGATTAATTAAAAGTATTGAAAATTAACCCTATTTTATTAAAAACTGTTTGGATAAGAAAAAGGGTAATTATAAAATTTTGCGTGGTGAAAGATATAAGAAGATTTAAACATATAAGAAGAATAACAGATATAAAACTAAGGATGATTACAAGTATGTAGTTGAAAATAATCTTCTTCCTCAGCCGCTTTCTGTACACTCCTGGACATGCCTTTTTCATATGTTTCCATGCTTCTCTTTCCTGTGGTACTTCTCTTTCCTGCTAGTTTTTTTATGTCATCTAGCCATATTTTCCGTTGGTCTGCCTATTATGCGCTTTGTTTGTCTTGCTCGCCAGTGTGTTATTCTTGATGTCCATCTGTCTTGATCTTGCCTGGCTACATGTCCTACCAATTGCCATTTAAGTTCTGCCTTACGTGTTATTATATCAACGACTTTGGTTCTTCGTCGGATTTCTTCGTTTCTGATTTTGTCTCTTAAACTGATACCAAGTATAGCGCGTTCCATCGCTCTCTGCAGTACTTTTTTTGTCATTGACATGGTTTCCAAGCCATAGGTCGCTACTG
Organism: Agriotes lineatus; assembly: GCA_940337035.1. Taxonomy (NCBI): domain Eukaryota; kingdom Metazoa; phylum Arthropoda; class Insecta; order Coleoptera; family Elateridae; genus Agriotes; species Agriotes lineatus. Next base: position 110,913 of record CALNHX010003594.1, on the reverse strand, counting down.
GTATAATATACACGCGTCAAAGACTTTGCGTTTGAGATTTATTAGTATATCCCTATTTCTAAGTACATGGTTTAATTTACCAAATGCTGCCCATGCTAGTCTTGTTCTACGCTTTATCTCACCTGTATGATTTGCTTTACCTATTTTGATGACATGCCCTAAATATATACATATATTCTTCTACGTTTTCCAAGATCATGTTATCTATATTTATATTTTGTTCGGCATTACTCATTACTTCGGTCTTGGAGAAGTTTTAATTTTTAAACTCACTTTTTTTGACGCTGCATTTAGTTGTTCTAGCATGTCTGTCAGTTCTTGAATGTCACTACTTATTAGGACAATATCATCGGCAAAACGCAAGTGGCTCAAATAGGACCCATCGATGTTGATGCCTTTGGTCTCCCATGGCAATGACTTGAAGATGTTCTCTAGCGCCAGGGTAAATAGCTTTAGATATATAGGGTCTCCTTGAAGCACACCTCTATTGATCTTAATTTTTTCGGTTACTAGGTCTTCGTTTATTTTAACGTGAGAAGTGGCATTTTCATACACATATTTTAAAATAATAGCAAGCAAAATTAATCTATAAAAGTCAATAACTGGAGAAGAATATGAAGTCAAGTTTATTGGAAAATTACATTTAACGTCAGACATTAATTGAATTGGATTACATCAAGCTGTCAGTGATTAGGGAGTTGCAAAGGAGTACCATCAGTTAAGAGGGCACGTTCCAGGAAGTTTGGCAGCGGCAGTAAAGGAAGTTTGGCAACAGCAGTAAAGGAAGTTTGGCAGCGGCAGTAAAGTAAGTCAGTATCTGCAGATATGGTCGGTTGGCTACATTCTGCGGGAAGGTTAGAGTTACTGATTTGGGACAGTTGGAGACGTCTTGTCTAGGGGGGACCTTTTATTGCGGGAAGGTACGTCAGAGCTTTGATCAGTAAGCAGAGAGTAGCTTGTATCAGTAGGCAGAGAGGAACAGGTTGGTTTACACCTGAACGTTGTGGAGATCAATTGGAAGGTAATTACTAGGAAAGGCAAATAAAAGACTATAAAAGTGAATTAGTTATCAAAGAATTACTTACTGTGTTTTTGATATTGTTGTGTAATAGGGAAACAATCTGTATTTGGCATATGAATTTCAAATTTGTTTTTGACATTTGGTTGACATAAGTATTGATTTATAAAAATGAGATTTAAAATATTAGAAAAACAATCTTTCAGAAAACAAGTAACTAGATAAAAGAATCCACCCCTGTTGAGTTTTCAGGAGCTATTGATAATAGTAATTATTGACATTATAATATAAAATAGGGCAGTTTGTAATTTGAAAAGCTGATAGATGTCGATCTTGAAAGTACAGTACAAATTTGATGCACAGCAATGTGTAGTCAGTGCATAAAAATGACGGCCCAACGTGTAGCAAATTAATAATTAAAAATAAATAAAGACACCACGTTGTTAGCCAACACAATATTGTGTATTGAGACCGTTGTTGTTTGTCTTGGGTAATTATTATGAAATATTTGTGTTAACTTAATAACAATGCATGAATATGCTAGAAAATAAACGAGATCGAAAACAACATAATTGAATTGAAACGAGTAGAGCCACAGTTTTTTTTTAAAGGAAGTTGGTTTTAATTCAGTTTGGTTGAAGCTCGGACACAACACATAAATCATAGTAATTGCTGCTCTAAAAACCAGTAACGGCACATTGAAAATGCAAAGGTGTAAAAGTTGGGTTGTTAGTTGCCTTGGCGTTTCCTGCTGTTATTGTTTTAGTTCCACTAATTTTACGGCTTGTTTACTTATAACCACGTAGTCTCGGTTTATCGCGTTTATTGGCAATCAAATCGGTTTTGAAACAAAAATTACTCAGCGTTCATACAGCTGTTGTCATGCACGTAATCTTACTTTCTTAGCAAGTAGAAGATATAAGAATAGCAACGAGAAAATGATAATTGTAATAATTTTTTAACCCAGGGGCAGTACTGTTTATGGCAAGTAATGTTAGGTGTAATGGTAGGAGATTATTACCTAATATTTAACCTTCCAGTGAACGGAGCTCGTTTTTCTCTTGTTCTCGTTCCCGTTTACCTTCCAAGAATATTGACATTTTGAGTTACGTTAAACCTGGAATCAAAAAACCAAAATTATTACGACTTATATTAAACAGAATTGGTTTCTTAATATACTTTTATTGTTGATATCGTTCAATGAAATAATTATAGCTGAGGTGGTTGCAGGTTGTAACATTAAAACGGCTAAAATGTAGGAAATCAGCTGGAACAAATGTCACTCCTGCAGAAGTCCTAAAAGATTTAAATCCGAACATCTTTTTATTTATTTATTTATTTAATTCGCACTCAGCCAACAGCCGTTAGGCCAATTATAGGCGTCGCTGTGCAGTTATGAGGACTTCCAACCCCACTAACGACTGTCATGATGTTGTATGACCGCCGGGACCAACTTTTTTCCGTGATAGCCGTACCACGAGGCGCCGAGAGATGCAGCCGTGGAACTCCCATCCAAGTTCTGACCAGAGACAGCGTTGCTTAACTCTGATGATCGAACGTGGACGCTTGTTCAAGCTACACCACTCGGGACCCCCATCTTGCAAATAGTCCAGAGACTTTCCAACAAAATTTGGTGCACTAGCGATTAGTCAAGAAGATTTATATAACTTCTGTCGTTCTCCCATTACATAAAAAATTTTACAAGTTCATACAGCAACTACAAAATGATTGTTTTCATCTCTTACACGGGCAAAATAATTCTCTGTATAATATAAACAACATTGGAATCATTCTCTGTTCCCCAAATTGCCCGTGAACAAACAAGGTTTGTTAAAAGTCGTGGTATCAAAGAAAACATTTGAAAAAGCCAAATAATACTGTGTTCCGATGCCTCTTTGCTTCGTCAGCTTGGAGAAGGCGTTTGACAGAATTTAATAGCTTAGCAACATCAGAATTGAAAAATCATGATTGAAAAAGGTCCTTATAAATTATAGTCCAGTCAAATGGTGCTCAAAAAGGGCGAATAGGGGAAAGTTTTGGTGGAGTTTTGATATTTGGTACCTACATTTTTTGGGTCGCTGTACACGAATATCAGATTTTCCAACAAAAATTTTAAGCGGAAACACGTTTTTGTAAATAAAAACTGTGTAAAAAGTCGTTTTTTTTAGTTTTTCGAAAATTACCCGAAAGCTATCCGTTTTTCGTAAATGTTGAACCTATATGAAATGAAAGAAGATACAATTTCCTATATTTTTTGTACACTTACATGTACACTTTTATGATTACAACACTAGCCTTCGGCTCGTGTATAAACTTCATCCTCGTGTAATATAATAATAATAATAATAATAATAATAATGGTGAGGCACTAACGCCCCATGAAGGAGCTTGGCCATGCGTGATGCTCACCACATCGCCACGTGTCATGAATTTGACACGCGACAGCCGGGTGTGAGAGCGAGGACACGGAAGCTCGTGTAATATAGTCTATGCTTATTAAATAAAATACTATTACATAAAAACAATAGGGGCCATAATTTGAACGTTCAATTCTAAAGAAATCCTGTATTTACTTTTTATTATTAATTTCTTTGTCAATAGTACGATAAGTTGATCATCAAATCTAAGAACTGTGCGTATACGAGCTTTACTGGTTTTGTTGCTTCTTTACTAATGTTTCAAAAATGAAACTATTGCTTCTAACAAGTGGGTTGCAAAAGTAATTCTTGAGGAACCTGTTTGACAACTCTTCTTCAGAAATTATTTGGTTATCATCTATCTTGCAAAATAAAAAAGTAGCAAATTCTGGGTATATTTTCTAATTATTGTTCTTATCACGCTGTCATACGAGTACATAAGAGTAGAACAAGAAGAAGGATGAGCATTGCATAATGAGGAGATTCTTTTCAAGAAAACATGTAAACTAGATTGTGGAATAGACTGACTCATTCTGGAAGACCAGTGCAAAGGCTGAAGGAAATCAAATGCAATATGCTGAACTTTTTTATGGAATCAGATGCGAAACACTTAGAAGGTATTCGAATTTATAATTTTACATCAATTCCATGAAGGCAGAAACTTGCCAGAAAGGTCTTGTCAGCACTGGAAAGATGAACGCTTCAAACATGCATGCTGTTCTAGTTCTGAGATAGGAAATTCAACAATACAATCTCCAAAGGAATTACCACAACGGCGGCAAAATAGAATCATGGAACTATTGAAACAAGAAACTTTGATTTTAATTGATACTCGAGCATTTTATTGGTTTTCGAATTGTTAACTTCTTGTTTGATTATTGTATGCATATGACATTGTGGAAATTGAAGACACTGCTACTACAAGCTGTTTCCACACACATTTTGGCTTCAGGCTCTCCATGTTCACTGATTAATCGAACAGCTTTAGTATAGCTATCTGTCTTTGTGCAAAGGCAAAATTTTTTAGCAACTACAAATCAGAAAGGTCGACTTGATTTTTTAATGATGCAAGCCATACAGCGCAAAAACTGGGCTTCATATATTAACGTCAGCATCCGTATACTAGCGCAATTCTTATTTTTACTGAAAACAAGAAAAAATCATTACCACGAGATTCTACACAGCGCTAATGGTCTTAGTTTCTGTACTTAGCAACATTAGTACATCCTAAGTTTCAAGCTCACTATTAAATGGCAAACGTCTTAATTCTGTCTCTCTCATCCTAAATCGTATTTTAAAGACACGAATGTTTTACTTTAATGAACAGTAGAATATATTCCATGTTGGCATTGCCTTCCACTGACAAAGGGAAATATAGTCGGACAAACTGTGCTTACACTAACTTAGGGAGGAAAACTTGGACAATGTTGGACAAGCATAGATCCATGTTAGCAGCGGATGTAATAAGACATCTTCGTAGAATATAAAAAAGTACAAGAAGATGCAGCATACGAAATAAAAGGTACTAGGGATGGTTTGAACTGCAAACCTCTAACTCATGAAATAGACGACCGTCAACTAAACTGGTACGGAGACATTTGATCCACATGACAAATGAAAGGATTCCCAAGAAATAGATATGCAAAATAAGAAGAACTAAAATTGAAAGATTGAAAGTGTAATTAATATGAAATGCCTTTATTTCGAGCAAACAACGTATAAATGCTGTTAGAAACTTTGTGAGGTGAATTCGTAGGTAGATCTCATATTCTACTGTACAGGACTAGACTTTTTTAGGTGGAGAATGGACCAAGTCTTATAACAGAATCATTGAGAACTGACGTAGCTTATTATTCAGTTCAAAATCTTATTGATTATTTATTTTTTTCTTAAGAACCTTTACGGTTTAATTTGTATTGGGCAACTAGTAATAGCTGCTAAAATAATACTCTAGATGTAGGTTTAACAATTATATCGATAGTTGTTCTTTCCAAGCAATTAACTACTTTCCTACAAATATTTGCATTGGCAACTTTTTATTACCTTTTGAAAATGTTTACACCTTTATTGTTTTCTTATTGTGAGACTAAACGGGCCATTAATTTATAAAAAAATGCGAACAAACACAATTTTTGCCTAGAACTGGCATTTAATTTATTTAATTGTGTACTCGCGTCCTTCATTTCGCTATTGCCACATACTTTTGTTTTAACTAATAACATTTATGAATTCCAGCTGCTGTTACGAATCGTGGCTCATGAACGTTTTATGCAAACATTTTTTATGCTAAAACGAAACGTACTGCAGCGTGAAGGTGTATTTTATAAGTTATTATTGTGGAGAAGCGAAACTACCTTTATAATACTTTTTTGCTACTTTAAAAACGCATTAATTTTTATTAAAGATTAATTACCTACGTTATGTCAACGTGTATTTTATCTTTTATTCATTTGCTTTTTGTAAATGTTATGCCGCTGTATAATATTTAAATTTATATGTAAAACGTAACTTTTTCAGAAAAGAAGCAAAATTCACCAAAGTTCCTCCACCCCCAAAGTCGCCAAATGAAGAAGGTGGAGATACTTCTCCGGAATCCAAATAGAATCAGAGTGATGGATGGTGAATCTTAGGACACACAACTTCCATTATACGTTTACTATGGAGAAGACATAGATTATTGCAAGACATACGAAAATATATAACAAACACTTAATAAAACTATAATAAATAATATTGTATGCAACAATTTCAATAAAATACAGTTTTTCATTTTTGTGACCTTATATGTTCAAACGGTACTGAACCTCATTTCGCCTGAGTTCACTGACTGTAATTAATACTCATTCGGTATGTAGCCAATTTTTACACGTGCGTATGTTATAATATTTAGATATAAGATAATATGTAGTTAGAAGTATCTGGTTAGTTTATTTAAATTTGAATAGGTTTAATTTAGGCGCCAATGTGTGTGCATCCGGTCGAATCGGTCTGCCATTTTGAACAGAAATTTTAACAATATGCTGGGAGTGAGTGTTTTAAAGCGCAAAGACTCATGAATTGCGACGCGCTCGTGCAGACGGAGTAGCATTCCTGATACGACACTTTAAAGCAAATCCTTCGCACTGCCAAATTGCGCCAACGCCCAAAAAGCGAATTTCAGTGCGAGACGTTGAAATGGCGTTTCGAGTTACACAAATTGTTTCGAGCGTACATTTAGCGCCCAACAAGGATGGCACTTATTAAATGCCAAGACACCACACGTTGAATATTTTGGACAACATATTTTCATGTGTACTAATTTTTCAGATATTGAATTGGTGAAAACATTTAATCAAATACCAGTCTATCCCAACGGCATCCATAAGACTGCCACAATAATTCCTCTCGGAATGTATGAATTTGCTTTGATGAGTTTAGGTTTGAGGAATGCGGCTCAGACTCATCGATGGAGTATTTTTGTTACGCACTTATAGACGACCTGTTGGTAGCTCCACAATTCGAAGGGCAACACTTAGAACATCTCAAACAGTTGTTTTATAGAGTAAGTAACTATGGTGTGTTAGTTAACGCGGCCAAATGCATATTTGACAAAGCAAACGTCGACTTTCTTGAGTATGCCATTTTCCAAAATGGAATTAAGCCCTCCATGGACCTCGTTCACGCCATACATCAGGAACCCCAACCAAAAACCATTAAAAAATTACGTCGCCTTCTGGGAATGATACATTTTTATCACCGATTTCTTCCGAATGCCGTAAACAAAGAATCGGAAATCCAGCGGAACCTGGAATTGTTCCAAAGAATTTGTGGCTACCGCTACTGGTCTCCTTCAATTCCGTATGCCCATCCATGCGAAAGGCGTTTAAAACACAAAATGCGTGCTGTGCCAGCGATCACACGGCCGGAATTAACGCCAGTCTGAAGTTTTGCCGCACCATCCTCCAGATTCAAGTAAGTGTACTTGGACCTAGGTGCCCACTTCCTGCATTGCTAGGCAACAGTTACTGCCTTGGCCCCTTCATCAGCTGACCCGAAGCCATCCCCATCAGAAATGGAATGGTCGAGCGTTTTCAACTCCAGCTGAAGTCCGCTGTCGAGTGCTACACTGACACCCGGTAGGTTGAGTATCTTACCACCATACTACTTGGCATTCGAACCCGAATAAAAGACAACGCCAGTCAAAACGGTATACAAAAAATTATACGCTTTCCAGATGACTTTTTCACCGCTACTAAAGACAGCAACATTCTGCATTGTCAATTTGAGGGAAAATTTTAATACCGTGCGACCAACAAATGCTCAGTACCCTGGTTGGAGGACGATATTTGCAGTCAAGGACCTCGTTTCCTACACACATGTGCTTATCAGGAATGACACAATTTGCAGACTCTTACAATAAGCCTACAATGGGATAATCCATGTGTCCCATCTGCAAAAACGTTCAGCTTGGAATTTCGCGGAAAGCCGACAACGGTTTCCATTGATGAGCTCAAATCCGGCTACACTAGAATAGGCGGGGCTAATACACCCCAACCTTCATCAATCACCAGAACTAAAGACACCGAGAACAACCCACCCCTGACTATGGTCACCAGGTCAGACTGCCAGGTACATTTTGTAACGGGCTAAAACGACAATTACGACATACCAAACCTGGCACCCCGATGGACTGCCAGTTGATAACAGACTGAAATGATAATTACGACCACGCGCCAGTTTGTAACGGCACAACTCGGTATCTACGATAAGCCGAAACAATGCAAAATGACTAGCTCGTAAACTAACTCAAAATCGGGAATGTATCGCATAGGACCGCTGCCCCAGCCGCTACGAAAGAGTTTGCCGACTAACTTCAGTGGAGCCAAAGGGGGGTTCAACACGCGATAACACCGGACAACTGCCTAATAAGTGGAGAGGAGAACTTGCATGATAAGTGGCGCCTTATCAATTCCTCAATTCCTACTCGGGAAACATATGCACAGGCGAACCCACTGAGGAATGTGGAAGCATAAATGTATTCACCTTTCAACTATAAGCTTGGCAGTATTCTGGTCAGCGAGCCAAGTACAGTGCCAACGGACCTACCTTTCGAAAATTCACTTGAACAGCTGGCCAAACTCTTCTTAACACTGTAAAATACAATACACAAATTGTATGCACAATAACAAAGGAAACCACAGTTAAATAGACATGAAATGTATTAGCAAAATATTTGAATATATAAATGTACATAAAAATATGAAATGGGTTAGTAAACGGTAAATACTTGTTTGTTAAATAACTATTTTCGACGACCTGGAGTTGAAATCAGTTTCTAGGTTACAAAAATTGTGACGACAGAATTAAACATTTGCTCCCTAGGGAGATAATGTGAATACTTTCACTCCAGGAAGTTTTCGTTATAAACAATATAAGAAAAATATTTGTAAACTTTTGTCATGGTGACATAAACACAATTCAAAGGCTACTAAATATTACCCTATAATTCCAATTTAATCTAGTGCTTTATGAAAATACTTGCTTCTGGTCTTTCTACTCCTGACCGTGGAAAAATTAGTATAGTATGCGTGAAGGAGGGAACCCCCTAGCGCTTCAAATTTACGCCTTGGGACAAATATCGCGTTTCTTTGCCTTGGTGTGTAACTATTATTAAATTTATCATGGAGGCAGTCCCGTTGCCTGACATTCGCACTCACTCGGTTGCAACTCTGTCGACTACTTTTATGGAGGGAATTATTATAATTGGTGTATATTGCACCCATAGAAAAGGTTCTAAAACACGTCTACCAAATGTTGATCAATTGTTATAGTAACAATATCATTTTTCAGAGTCCTTTGTTAAAATATTAAGGAACCATCAAAGTTGTGTAGCTGATCATAATGTAGACTAAAGAAACAAATTTATGAAAACAATGCGTCTACGTACACACAAGTTGGTGAAAACAATCTGTATAATAATTTTGAAAATATATCTGAAAAGATATACTCTTCCTGTTTGGATAACCTTTATCCGATTTTACTAAAGCATACAGCTGCTTTTGAAAAATATAAATACATGAGTGCTTAGTTAATTGAGGTGTGATGATAACACGAAGCAAATAACCAATACGAGAGTAACGACCTTAAACGGGAGAACATTAACCGGAGATAAGAAAAACTCAGAGTGACTGAAACCTTAACATCCTGAGGTAAACAGAAGTAGAGATGAAACACTTTTTAGCATAGTATGTCGCAGTGGTGATCAAGAAAGCTTTTTTAAAAGTTCAAATAGAAATAACCTTCTTACAAACATCGCCATTCTAGGATTAAATTGTTGCTGTTGTGAAGAGGATTTTCATGTTTGAATCTCATAGTATATTTTCATACTTTGATCAGAAAGCAGATGCCCTCTATATAGAAATATATTTTACATACGAATTGTACCTAATTTCTAATTGTCGTATTTGAAAAATTATATAAATATCGGTTCAAAAGTCAATAATGTCCTATTTTGATATACAGTTTTAAATAGGAATAGTAACACACAGTTTAAAAAAAAGCAAGGGATTTTTATTAAGTTAACTACTTGAAATACATTCACTCACGTTATTTAAATATCTTATATCGAAATCATATTTTTATTAAGCTAGCTGTGTGCCACAGATTATCACACTTTTATTTGCTTCTAGAAAACAAAAATTCAACAGAGTGATGATGTGTTGTAATTAGCTTGAAGCTGCCTCCGATAACCCCAAAACTGGAATGTACTAGAAATGTCTTATTTTCTTTTTCTTCCCACAGTCATAATGTACGGCGATTTATCGCAATTCAAGGTCATTGGCATACACTATTGTGTAATTTTTTATTAAGAAGAACCGCGGCATATTGATAGAATTTGGCAATATACGACAATGAGAAATTATCGACATAATATTTGTTAAACACAACTTAATCACGACCTTTATAGAATAACAACTTTGTGGAATTAAACAGGCCATTACTCTAATATAAGAGGAAGAACACGAAGATAATGGGGTGAATAAAGTATTTATATGTTTTTTTTGCATAGTGATCGTGAAAGCCGTCTTTTTTAACGAAAAACTCGTGGAAAAAAGTACACTTTTTTTAACTATTTTACTGAAATGTCAATTTGACAGTTGTCAATTCCAAAGTTGTTTTCGACTAAATTTCGACCAAGAGATCACTATACAAAAAAAACACGTTTGGAAAGTCCTTTTCTTCATTCATTTGCTTTATAAACTCGGGCTTCGCCCTCGTTACCAAACTGCAAATTAATGAAAAAAGTATGACTATTTGTACAAATTACTATTCTAATGGTTAATATTCAAATGTTTCTGGTTTCTTATAAAATGTAAAAAATATTTTTTCACGGCAAGAGTACAAATCAGTTTCAAAAATAGTGACATAAATAAAGCATATTCTCTCTAGTTTTCATTATATACCTAATAATGAAACAACTGTTATAAAAAATGTCTATTGTCACGGTAGTCGTTAGCTACATAAACACAGATCACAGGCTGCTAAATGGAACAGTGTAATTTCGATTTACTGCAACGCTTTATTGTTTCTTGTCTTTACAAAAATTAAAATAACTTAACAATATTAACGAACAGGCGATCGTCGGAACGTAGGCATCACGTTTTCAAGTAAATTGTGGGTTAAAACAGTTTTAATTGGGTGGAAGACTAATAGGAGACTCGAGGCATGGAAAAGACGTGCTCGTGAAGATGAGAAATGTGTATTGTCAGCTTTTATTTTTGAAAAAAAGTTACGCTACTCCAGACAACTATTATAAAATTTATACCACGATTTAGGAAAGATTGAAAGAAGAGGACTTTTGAGTGTTGTCCATGATCAAACACTGTCGAATATTTTCACAAAGAAATGGAAAGTTGAGAAAGACGTCGCTATAATAAATGTTTACGGATTGTCCATAATAAAAAAAAAGATGTTAAGAGCCTTGGATGAGAAACAGTTACAGGAGAAAATCCGGGTTTATTGTATTAACACTACCTGGCGGCTCTCATTTAATACTTAGTGATTTCCTCGTGTTTCAGAATTAAGGAGAAAGCTTAGAGAAAACATTTTCCCAAGAGTAAAAAATTGAAAGTGCTAGAATATTTCAGAGGTCTCCATGGAATTATTTCTTCGAGGTAAGGAATCAAAATAGATCAGCTGTGGACCGAGTCCGTGAGTGCTGAAAGAAGTTATGTAGAAAAACATGTTTGTAGAACACTCAGTGCGGTAATGGATATTACCGATATTACTCACTTATTAAAACATCAATTTAGTTTAAAATTGATTTTATGTTAGACTGCATTATAAGATGGTGCTTTATTAGGTAGTTTAGCGTTTATAAAGTGGCTCTTTATTTCACTAGTGTATAATGATAAAGTAAATTGCACTGATATGTCATGTCAAAATGTCAAAATGTGATATTGAAAAATTAATGGTTTATAATAAGTAGTAGGTAATATTCCAGTCATTTCTAACATTTATTCAGCAATATTTCAAAAACTAACAATATTTACACACAATTTTCATTCAACAAATATGCACAATGAGTTAATTATTTTGCTCGTGATTATAATAGTGATTAATATTAATAGTACAACTTGTGTTGTTTGCAATATACATTCCAATAGATTCTGGTCCTTTGAAGTTTATTGCAGATTCTTCTTCGGTTTTGGGTGTTAATACTAGTGGAGTATCTAACGGGGTACCGGAAACATTCCCTAATATTTTAGAGGCAACACTTATGTTATTACTTCTACTTTCATCAATGTAGCCCTCTGCTACTGTAGAGGAACGCCATCCCCCGTGTCTTTTGATCCCCTCCATGTTCACTCCTGCATTCGCCAGAATCGTAGCACTAGTTCTTCTCAGACAGTAACCTATAAATCAGTCTAATAAATAAAATAAAGAAGTAGGTAAACAACGAAACGTTATACCTGTATATGCCGAAAAATTCTCTAAGTTGAGAAATTTCGCTACAATGCTTGGCAAACTTGCAATTTTGTTGACACCCACAGGTTGGACTGTACACTTCTGTTTAACATAATTAAGAAAAAATCTTGTATGTGTCGTCTTTGCCGGTCTCAGTGCCATACATCTTCTGATGATTTCTAACAAGTTGACATTTTCTAGTTCTCCGGGTACAATAATAAAAGACCAGTCCTTTTTCGATTTTGTGTCTACAAGATTTATTAAGAAATGTGTTTGATAGTCTTCAACACATGATGTTGTCAATGATACTAATTCTTGACGCCTACATGCTCCGGCTACCCCAAAAACAAGAACAACCTAAAAATATGTAACTTTATCGGTCAACATTTAAAACATTAATACCACATGAGAGTACCTTGTTTAACAGATGTTCTTCATCATTTGCTCGTATTAAAAAACTGTCCACGTGTTGCTTTGATAATGTAAGTGATTTCTTTGGTTTGCAACCCTCACCGTTTCTTTTTAAAAATGGAATAACACTCGGAAACTTACTAATATCCACCCCTTCTTTCAAATTAATTGTTGAGCGCAGCATGGAGTACTTAGTCCATAAACTGGAACTTTTGTAACAGGCGAGTTCAGTATTGAAGTTATAATATTCCACCCTTGTGCTCATTAAGGGTACAAAGATAATTACTAATTAACTTTCTGGTAGCTAGTCGAGTCGGAGACAGGGTCAATATTTCCAGATATACATAAGAAGCGTAGCAAACCAAACACAGGATAGCTTTAAACAATTTAATATTGGTGCTCAGAACTATTTACAAACGTAATCATAATTGTATCATTGAAAATTAACATGTATTTTGATAATAAAAGTAATCTTCGGTCTTCCGTTGCGTTTTGCCCCTTTTTGCTGCAACCCGTCGTACAGCCGTGTAAACGGTTGTTTCTGGTTGCCCCCTCGGGAATTCTTGCGGGTACGACGCTGGTGGCTTCTGGAACGGCTTGAAGTTAACCCCAAGGCGAAAGGGTTATGAGCACATGTTGCTGTAATGACAGGTTAATTAGCTAGATACCGGGATTTTGCTTACGTGACGGTAGCGTTTAAGAGGTTAGCCCTTATTCGGAGACTTCGCGACGTGATGTTTGGTGTAAGGTGCGTTGCCACGAGGATTTGGTGGAGATATCCACCTAGTGGTTGTCCTTGCGTTAGCTGCTAGTTACGAGGAGGTCCCCTGCAAGGAGGCGCGGCCTGGAGATGTTTATCTCGGACTTCTCTGGTAGGTAGAATTCTGTAGCTAACAAGAACATTAACCAATTCTTTCAAAGGCCGTAATTTAGTAATTATTTGGGCTTTTAAAATAGGTATTGCGAGATGCTTTTGTCATATTTTAATTGTAAGGACCTTTGGGAGATTATTATTAGCAAAATGACATTTAGGTTGCTTGCTACGCAAGTTATTCAAATAGACGGGCCTGGCGGTCTCTAAATTGAGTCTTCGCCTGCAAACACGTCTTAAGGATTTGTCAAATTAAATTATTAACAAATGGTAGCAGAACGGCGGAGCGGCTTTACAGCGGACTTCGTCCCGTACCTATTCTGCAGGATAAGGAAAGGATTTAAGTTTGTAATCGTGAAGGCGGCCTACTTCCAGGAGAAGTCTTCGCCTATCGCCGACTACGGGTCAGGTCGGAAAATGAAATTAATTCGTAATTAAATAACTAGACAGGACGGAAAGGGATCGGGATCTAGGAGGGAAAGGGATCGGGATCTAGGAGGGAAATGGATGCAGGTGACGGTGTCGGTGGACGAGTGGATGAATGCCTCGAGGAGCTGTCGTGGAACTGCTTATAAGTGTTCGCCTTCGGGCTTCGTGCAGCGAACAACTTCCTCGGAGGGTTTAAGAGGGGGACCGGCGCAGAGATGCGCAAACGTGGAGCGGGGGATCCGTTAATGACGCGCCGTTATCGCTGGACGGGCGTTCCAGATCTACAGCCCCTGATCATCAAAAATCGCTGAGAAAGAACGCGCTAATTAATTTTAATTTAAAAACGCGTTCGCGCGGGGCGAAACGTTACAAAGTAAGCCAAAATAACGTCTTCGGTGGTTTTGATAACTTTCTTTCTTAAACACCATCTTTTAAAGACACTGTAAGTTTCTTCATATAAATGTTTTGATTTGCATGGTAAAAGTGATTCCTTTGCATTCGACGCAATCTTAGTTATATAGTCATAGGCTTCCGGCTCTGTATCTTCAACAGTATTCATCAGTTTTGAAATTTAGTAGAAAACATGGAAAAATTTCGAAATGTTTCACACGAATGATGTTTGAAGTTTGTTTGTTATCGGTAACTATGGGTCGTCAAGGATACTCGAAAAAAGCACACTTTGAAATTAAATAAAATTTGTCAAACGATTTTCGAACATAAGCAACACTAAAAGAAATTACTATCAATTCAATATTTTGAAGCAGTCTAACATAAAATATTGTATACAACTCGTACATAATAGGCCTTATTGTCTCGCCCTTTTTATTTGACTCGCTCGTTTCACTCGCTTGTCAAATAAACTGGGCTCTACAATAAAGCCCTCCATTATATACTAGTTGTATAAACTACTATTATATTAAACCAGAGGTACAAAATGGTTTCCCATGACAGTGTGAAGTTACATAAGAAAGAAAAATGGTAATATGAAAATGAGCAGCATTAAATGTATGGCCTAGTAATTTCTGATGAGCATTCGCCACAAACAGGTTGCTGACACGACATGCAATTATCAAAAGTTTTTTCTCCACATTACGTAATTTGGTACTGGCGTCTCTTACGTTTCGATGGTGGTTACCCTTGGTCATCATCAAGTTGGAGATCACTTCTTGTTGGTTTGATATTAATTGCTCTTGGCGGAGTTCTTCTACTAGTTGCTGAATGAAGCATCTTCGTGGGCAAATTCATTTTTCTATCAACGTCTTGAACAACACCCACGAGTTGATACCTGCTAGGTCTAGGTCCTGGAAATGGGTTCGACACATAGCTAGACAAAATGCTGAGAGGTACACAGCGAAATTCAGAAATGCATGGAAAAAACTAGAAAATGTCTATATCCAGCAGTAGAAAAACAGGACCAGGACGTTGTAAAGTACCTGTATTGGCCATCGTCGGGATGATGCCATTACTAAATATTTTCTAGTCAGCTGGTTCAAAGCATGCATTCCGTACTTGGTAGAATCATAAAATGCAACGGTTTCAGGAAGTTTTTTGTCATCTTTTCCAATTTCCAAGGTGGGCTGAAGTGTACTAAGAAGAATAGCACTTCGTGCACTTTTCCTTGGTAAGTGCTTCAATGATAGTGCAATTTCTCTTCGTGTACTCCTCATTATCCCAACGATGCTCGTTCTTTTTGCATTTAATTTTCAACAAGTTTTAGGGAAATAAAAAAGTAATCGGTAATAACCCCATATTCAGATATGGTGTCAACAGGCGCAGCACTACGTTTTAAGCAAGGGTCCTATCTGTAGGGTGAAATTTATATTTACCCAGATAGGGAAATCCATTCAATATACTTGATATCAACATCTGCTACAAGCCAGAATTTGATGCCAAATTTATCTGGCTTGTTGGCCATGTATTGGACAAATCTGCGCCTGGTTTTAGTAGGAACGATCTGTTCATCTACGATAATATTTTGTCCTGACCAGTTGCAGTTTGTGTAGTTTTCAATGAAGCTGTTCTACAATGCGAACGCAAATTTTGCTTTTCAAGCGTTCAGATCGTGTTTATTTTTTGTCAAAACGTAAATATCTCATGTTTTTACGGAATGTCTTCCTTGGTATAGTTTCTCCAAAGAATGCTTGTCCCGAGGTAGCTGAGCACAAGCTATCACATTCAATTCCTTTTCTGTTCTGCCAGCAAATGTGACTACCCGTTATCGGCAAGCTGTCTATGAGCTTCAGTTTCAGTACAAGCTCTTACATGCCGTAGCATAGATTCAGCGAGGACCAACACTGCCTCTTCCCTGCAGTTTCATCAACACAACCTGCAGGTTCGTTAGTTTCAAAGGACACTAGTTTATACTCCCGAAAGAATATCAATCTCATCGTCAGAGGATTGCTGTAAAATTTCAGAAAGTTCCTCGTCCGTGAACTTGCTTCGTCACACGATCACAACAATATCCGTCACTCAACTGAGATAAATTATGTGTTATATTACTACTGTACACTGATTACTGCAAAACAATTAGAGACAACACCCGAATGCAGTTGACAATAAACGAAACATTTCGTATCTGTCACAGTGACCGCTACTCCGGTTCTAGGTATCATAGTGGATATCTTACGAGCGGTTAAGATCTATGTATCAAACATTTTGCCAAATGTTCAGGACGATAAACAATGAAAAATCATAAAACCACACCACCATACAGTTGCAATTAAAATTATGGCGAAAAGAGAAGTTCGCTAGCGGTCAAAATGACCGCTTCCGTGGTTCTAGTGTTAAAGCAATCAAACTCGCTCCAAGGGAGTATAAAAAACACAGGCGAGACCGGTCAGGATTCTCCTATTGACATAATCGGAAGAAGGAAACCCAGGGAAAAGAGGATCATAGACAGAAGCTAAATTCAAGCTCATCGCCATTCGTGCCGATTGAGGGTTTTACACACGCCCCTAACGGTATGGAGAAGAGCACTACAATCATTATCCCAGTCACACGGAAATTCATTCGGTACCGAGTATTGCAGCCACACCAGGTCAAAGAGGAACTAAATAGCAGGAGCAGCGACAAGAGGGAAAATAGCAGAAAGATCAGAAAGTGAAAGCGAAAAATGAAGGATCGACCGATTCAAATAAACAATAAAAAACAAAACAAAACCGACAGAGCAAGAAGCTAAACATCAGCTGATCTCAACGTTGAAGATGGGAATATGATCGCATTGCCTCCCCATTCCCCCTGGGTGATCGTCCTTACAAGTCCAACCAACCACCCTAAAAAGAGTCCGCTAATCCAAAAGAAAGTCTTCATACGGTTTCAAATCCTTGGTGTGCCAAATACCTTTACAAAAGTTTCTGTTGGGATCTTTAAGTTCTTAAATCCTACTGGAGGAGTACCTATTGATAAGAAACGGACCAATAAACTTAGCAGCAAGCTTGGAACTAAACTGCTGAGCAGCATCAAACAACACGTAACTGCTACGCAAAACGGCTTGATTTGGGACCGAACTCCAGAGTATGCTTGTGGAGATCATATGTGTTACCAAAGAGATTATCGGTCGCAGAACGAAAACGCAACACAAGCGAAAAATTACTGAAGCAGTCGACAACAACCAAAATATAAGAATATCTACAGGACCTACAATATCAGTGTAAGGGAATGACCACCCATGAGACCTACATGAGCCTGTTGTTCTGGCTTCATTCGTTGGCACGTCTAGCACCGGTGGATGTTAAGTGGCAACTTTATGACGTAGTTTGAGCCAATAATATTCTGATCGATACGATAGTAAGCCTTACTAACGCCAGCATGACCTACAATGGGAGTATCTCACATTTTGATTGATTATCTCTCTGCGTTAGAGTTTCGGGATCATTAATTTCCAATGATCTTCTTCATCACTTTCCAAATCTGGATATAGTTGGTACGAACACATTTGTTCAACCGACTGTTAGTAACTCTCCACTTTGAAAACCTTCTACGATTACTAGTTACAATCTGCCACATTCAATTGCACCAAGGGTCACGAATAGGTTCCGCGAACATTAGAACGACCGCCAAAGCGAAGAAATGGGATAATTGATCATGTTACTTACCCCATAGGTAGAATTAGAGCTGATGGGAAAAAATAGGCTTTCAGTTACCCACTTGAACTACTTCGTCATAATAATGTGAAAATAATCTTCCAATAACATCGTCTTCAAACCAAATCCACGTAGTTGCGAGTGCAAAGAAATTCAAAACTCAAATCTGCATGAGCCACCCAAAATCCATGCAAATGAAAGCGACGACTCAGCGCGTCTTAACAATTCAAAAATCGAGAAGTGAACGGTACAAAATTAATAATCTGTGATGGACTGCAGAGCGCTGTCACCCTCGAAACAAAAATCGCTGCGCAGTAAATTACTAAATACCGAAACAACTAAGCGTAAAACTTTGACCCGTAACACACTAACATTCTTTTTATGTAGAGAAGCAGCATAGGCCCAGAACAGAGATCGAGTGTGCAAATTCATAGGTTAGTCTTTAATAGAATTGTATCAAAAAATGAAACATATGGATTTAGAAGGTAAGTTTTCAGTAAATGCTATTGTTTGTTTAAAAACGTAAATGTACATGTGTAGTCTTTTTCTCTACCATAATGCGTTTTCAATAAATATTCTCATATAATAAGGTGGAAAAACATATTTCTAATACAAAATGTTTAGACTTCACTATTGGATATCCAATATTTAAACAATTCGTGCATAATTCACTTTAATTTTTTAGCATTGTTCAAAGGTACTCTGAACAGTGCGTTTTAATTTCGTCTATAGGGATGGACTTCGGTAAAATGGTAAAAATATTGCTTCAAACTTAATTAATAATGCGTAATTAAAACTCGAATCCAAGCTAACAACATGACCTATATACCCTAATATAAGCTAACCTGCTTTTTGTAGGGTGTAGTCGGGGTAGTTGCTAACCCGGGAAATGGTTATTGCGACACCACCTACCCTGCAAACGCCCAGGGTAAATGTTCTATTCTTTTCTTTCCATTTTCACGTCATTCTTTGTCTTTTCCGCTTCTTTTTTCTCGAAAATATCTCTCGTCCTCCCATCTTAGCATTATGATCTTCAGCTTATTCGAGTTGATTGTTTCTCCACACAGGTTGATTCTTGCCCGTTGTTCTTACCATCTAATAAACTCAAATAGGGTGTGCTCTGTCGTATTTTCTATACTGCAACATATATAGTCTATCTGCCTCTGTTCGATTCGCCTTCTGCGTCTTCTTTGCCACTAATCTAGTAGTTATTTTTTATTTTTATTTTTTTTCTGGAGGAAGTGACACATCTTTCATATCTGATTTTCCTCTTTCACCATAAGATCTATGGGCGACATGCCCACCGTTGCCTTTAGTGTGTCGTAGATGCAATGCTATGTGCGCTCCCTATCCTGATAGCTAATCTAGTGCACACTTCTAGGGTGTCAGCTCCAGATTCTTGGTTTTCATCCAGGCATCGAATATATGTACTCCATCGTTGTTCCTTATCTGCAGCATTTCTAGAGTTTTAATCTTACTACAGTCGTGTACACGTACGATCAGTATCGCCTAGTGAAACATGGGCAATCTTGCTACATAATATAGTCGACACTCGACAAAATTGACTCCATCACACCTAATTATACTACACTACCGAGAGGTATTCAGCTCTTCCAGGATCCAGTGCCAAGTAATTGCGTTTAGCGCATTTTTAACACCCAGGGTTACCACCACACAGCATACAGTATTACAAGTTCTTACAACGCAGGCTTACGGCTTTACCATTTTCAGAACTTTAGCGTTTAAATCAATCATCGATCTTCGCTTTTGGAAGCCAAAGTTGCTCCATCTCTCCCTCTGTACTTCAAATGATGGCCTTATAATTTTCTTAGTGTATAATCACCCATCGGTATCTAAATGTCACCAGTTGTTCCTTCTTCCATGCTTCGGAAGGCATTCTCACCCAGTAGCACATTTATTAGCTGAAGTCAACATTTTACTGCCTTTGTGCTAACATCCTCGCCACTCCAGCAGGAATACCAACCGAATCCGGAGTTGTTAACAGTTATGTTGGTTACCGTTTCGGAAACAAAGCATTATCTACTTTTATTTCCCACAGCGTGATTCTTTGTGGCTAGAAAAAATATTTTCTGCTTCAGCTAGTAACTCTTCATTTGACAGGTCAATTCGCAGTTTTAACTACTTCCATGCAATCAGATAGCGACCGCCCCAACTGTCACCTTGTCCATTAACAAACAAACTTCCTTGGAAACTTGTTTCTGCGATCTCTCGTTTCTTCTTTTTTGATTTGTCTCATTTCCTAGTTTTATCTTATGCTTAAGATACTCCTCTCTTGCTCTTTATTTTTCCTTTTTATCGAAGATATCATCAAATGTACTGGCGAACAGCGTAACACATGTTTCTGGTATTTAGCTCCGTCAGTAGTTTAAGGTAGGCCAGTCAGTAGTTATCCTCTAAATTTATATTTTGTAAGTGACTTTTTATGACCATTAAAGTTATTCTTTTTTTATCACTTTTCATTTTTTAATGTAGTCTACCACACCATGTGCTCAAAAAAAAAACATCGATAAATGAAATTTTTGTTTTTTTTACAGAAATGGGTCCATGCTAAGTGCTTCACGTTCTTCTTCTGCCATCCATTAATGCAAGGTATTGCGCCCTTTATTTTCTAACGGGTATTTCCGCAGTTGGGCCTTTGCATTAAGTCAGCCTAACTACAGAGAGAGCTAATAGAAACCAACAATACAGATGCAGAAACACACATACGTAAGATTCAGTCGGCTTTCCAAGAAACCCTGTCACCCAAAGGTAAACTGAAGTACATGAAACCAGTCTATTGTGGACTACGGAAATTGCCATAAAAAGAAAAAAATTCTGGCGGGAAGAAGCAAGATAACCTAAGCAAACAAGGACCCCAGACTAGAGGGTAGAGAAAAATAAAATACCATATGGGAAAATGCATAAAGGATAGTGGCAACGAAATTTAGGGTATTACTACAAGTACACTTACCGAAGTAGAGAAGAAGAGAGTTGTGGAAGAAGTTTTCTCAAATCGAGAAGAAGTAAGAAGATAAATGAGGGCTTTCATAAACGACTCCAGGTTTGAATTAGAAAAAACTCAAAGGTGCCGTAAAAACTAAAGAACAAGGCACCGGGCCCGAATAATATAGTGCTGAGGTTAGAAAAAATGTATTCGAAGCAAAGTTTAAACTTTAAAACTCATGAATAAGGAAGGCAATAGCAACTGGAATTTTTTCAGAATATGGAAAAGCCAGATTATTGCTTATCAACGAAAAAGAACAAAAGACGTACAGGCATATCTGCCTCCTGAAAGGGGCGGGAAAGATATTGGAAATACTAATACACGAAAGGCTGGCTAAGAAGATCGAAGAAGTCGGGAAACTGGCGAGCAACCAGTTTAGTTTAAAAAAAGGCAGAGCTTCCACGAACGCAATTCAATTAATAACAAATCCGAGGGCACGTTTACAAAAACAGAAACTTTTACTTGTTGGTAAAGCGCTTTTAACACCACCTGCTGGGAGGGTATAATTGGAGAAATGCAGAAGAAAATAAGTGAATATCTTCTGATAATAATAATAAGATACCTCTCAGACAGATTTATCAACTCGGAAGAAGGGAGATACGTGAGGTTCCGCAGGGGTCCATATTAAGGCTTTTATTATGATTCGATTATTAGAGTAAAAATGCCGGAAGAAACGAAAGTAATAGGGTAAGCGGACAATAGAGCTATCATAATTGAAGCCAAAACTGGAGAATTACTTGAATCTGGCACACCAAAAATACAGAGTAATAATACTGTGAGGGAGGTTCTTGAAGGAGAAAGAAGTCGGGAAAACAACCACAAAGACAACATACGATACCCCGGGGTGGTCATAGACCGAAACGCCACGATGAGAAAGCATGTGGCGTACAAAAGACGTGGAAAACAATTGCGGCCATAAATAAACTTATGCCAAGAATTGGAAGACCAAAAGCTCACAAAAGAAGAATCCTTTATTCGATGGGTCTATTCGTGCTACTATATGCGGCCCTGGGGAAATATCACTAGAATAAATAGGTACAGACAGAAGTTGCAAAGGACACAGGGCCGCCTCGATAGAGGCAGTTCTAGTCATAGCCGATCTGATGCCCATAGATGTAATGATAGGGGAACGACTAAGAACCTACAAAAAGGGGAAATACAAGATAACAACCGTGGCCATGGGAATTTTCAGGAATACTTAACCAGAATGCATAAAAGAGAAAATAAAGATTGCAGGTATTGCGCCGCTACGGACATAGCCGAACACACTGTACTAGAGTGTGCAAGGTGGGACAAGATAAGAGAGCCGGTCGATAATCAATCAGGTGATACACTGAGCAGGGACGGAATAATCACTTATGCTAGTAAACGAGGGGAACTGGGAAGATACAGCGAAAATAGTAAGGAATATATTAGTAACTCAGGAAGGGAAAAGCATCTAAGGACGGAAGAGTAAGGTCATAGCTAACCTGGACAATAGACGAGATGTAGCCTAGCTACACACACGATGGAGGGATATAATATATTGCAAACGTTATAGAATATACAAGGCATCCTGAAGAAATTCCTAATGGCGATTTTAGGAGGCTTAATCCTGAGAGGAGGGATTTTAATCAGTAGACGTCTGAAGCACCTTCTCGGGCGAATACGATACGCCCCTGGATCATCTATACCAGGAGTATCATCCGAAGATTTCCTCTACTCCCACGCTTACAAAAAAATCGTAGTTTAAGCTAACCCAACCTACTTCAATCTAATTGCACCTAAAACATTCATACATAACTTACTTTAGGGACGGCCCTTTCTCTACTCAAAAGTAAAAGCATTTTGAAATTATTTCGGAGGCTTTTTACGACCATTGTCATTAGTAACAAACGACTTCCGGGATTGGGCCGTGTCATTATCGAAACGTTCCGATCGTTAGAAGAGTATCGCCTCTGGCGTGGTTTACACGTTGAGTTACCGTACTCTTTTGCTTTTCTTCCTGAAGCCCCTTACAAAAGTGGGCGAAGCGTTGAGTTCTTCGACCTCAATAATGACACGGTCCAATCCCGGAACTCGTTTGTTACTTAAAGCATTCTGAAGTTTGCTTCTACACTAACAACTGCGAGAATAATAAAAACAAAATAACGTTTCTGTTTCACGTTAACTGCAGTGTTCACTAGCATGGTCATAATGAAAAGTCCACCAATATTTTTATATTCACGGCACGGAATCGACGAAATATTCAAATGTACCTAAAATAGAAAAAATATTTTGTTGTCGCCATAAAGCTATAATTTTAGTAAACATACTGCAAATCGTCAATAATTCGATTTAGTACTATCGGCTACAATAATATTAATTTTGCACCTGTGAAAACTGAATTTGTAAAGGCCACAGATAGTTAGGTTGTCAGAGTAGTGCGGGGGCTGGAAACTCTGCAAGTTTCGCAGCTCTATTTACAAAAAGCTACAGCGCATATTTTGGTTTCATTTCAATAAGAATGTTTACAACACAACGTTAGTTCACAACAGTAACGTAACCAGCATGCCAAAGTGATACGAAATTGCTAGTCCGCTGTCACTTTCCTTATTTATGAACGGTTCGCAAGTTTTTTTGCGTTTCTACGGCTCTGTGCTATTTCTTCTTTTATAAATTGGTGGGTAATTCGAGATCCGGTTTTCCGTACTCGAGCCCAGGTTTAATGTTAATAAAATTTGGGCTGAGCATTTCTGGTGTATATAAATGATTTTCACAAATAATGTATGATTATTCATAGCGAGCAAGCTCTGAACTTACGACTATAAGTGAAAAGCATGATCGACCCAATTTTGACTCGAATTTCAACTTTTATGATATTTAAACCTAATATAGTAAAACTTGATTATGTCATTGCATCATTTTGTTCGCAGTTGAAAAATGGAATTACTAGTCGTGCCAAAGTTCAAATTATGTACTTTTATTAAATAAATACTCGTAGTTACTGTATAGTTTTACTAGTCGATTGGGAAATGTTCTAGAAATTTATTAAGCAAAAGATATACCCTTTGCTCAAATACATACACGACTTTCAATTACAATTTGTAAAAAATTAATAGACAAAGGTTTTCTCCAATGTAACTTCCATCATAAGCAATTACATTAGAAATTGTAGGTTATGCATACATTGAAAGCTTTACGGTCTCCAGTCGTCTATCAGCTATTTAAATGTGCAAATTTGCAGGAATCGCGTCAATTTGAATTTGTGTGAGTGTACATTATCCTTATTTACAACTATAGTTTAATGTTGTTACAAGCTGTACCGCTGCTCTGAACGTTATCCAATTACGAAACTAAAAAATTAAAAATGTCATGGTAAAGGCGGCATTTGTACACGAGCTGGCATACGTAATTACAATGAAAGCTTCTTTGTCTCCGTGCAGTTTGAAACAAGAACGTACTTTAGATAGCATCAGATATTTTACATAAAATACGAATATTGTGATAATACTTTTCTTTGAACTTAAATTTTTAATTAAGTTGTTTTATGTGCTGTTTTTACAAATTAGTTTTATATTTCAGTATTTCAGAATCAAGAAATAACCGATATTGTACAATTTAAAATGTATATTAATATGACTTTGCTTTTTGAATGTAAATATTAGATTTCAAAGTTTTGTTTGAATAACCTTAAATTATCTCTATACATAATGCATAAACACGTCAATTTATCTGTGCCGATTTTAACGGTTTTATATTTCTATTTTGGTAGATATAATATTCAAAAATGAGCTACAGCTTTGGCATTGGCATTTAACGATTGCCAACAGATGTCATCGCTTAACGCAGATTGAAAACGTTTGCGTCAATCGGATCTACATTTATTTATATTTAAATTTATTATGAAACGTCCTTACCACAAATTTGCGGTTAAATGGCTCGTATTAATTTTGTTCGTAACTTACTACACCACTTTAGTTTTGAAATAATTTAAATGATTTAAATAGATAAAATCTTTCGTGCCCACATAGAATCATCCTTTTGAACCTGCATTCTTACCATGCAACTGTATTCAGGCTAGACAATAATTATATTGAAAACGTAGAACTTCCTATATTTATTTAATCAGATTATTAACTTCATACAGTTGATGAGTGTGTTGATATTCAGAATCCAACCATGCTAGACTTTCTGGCGCCCCCAGGAAAAATCATATTCTGAAACCCTCTGCGCTCAATATTTCTACTATTGAATTGATAGGGAAGAAATAGAAGAAAAAATGACATTGTTTCTGTGTTTTAATTATTCAAATGCACAACATGCACAAAGCATATGTATTTATTACAATCTCACCTTCTCAGCTTTTATCTTTGCAAATCAATTGAACAATTCTGATATATTACTTTTATTGACGAATTTTCTACTACAATCGCAACTGCCCAGTGAATCGTCCTTATGTCATTAATGATTGTATGTTATGACTGATAGAAAATTTATACACATATTGCGTATTTTGGCACCTCCTAAAATTTGCCGTCCTAGGCATGTATCTATAGTGCTTAAGCCTAGAACAGGCCCTTAAAAAAATATAGTATGATTGTAACGTTAGCGCCAGTAGCAAAATCATCTAAAGCATGTACGGCGCTTATTCCATCACAATCTGCGTTTACATCGCCCTAGTGCTCGAACAGAAGATAAGAGAACGCCCACCAGCGGTGCGCAGAATCTCGTACAAGCAAGCATAGCACCGCTGCCACTCAATTGTAGCTGGAGCAATTACAACAATAAGGAGCACCAAAAAGTATAAAAGTAACTTCCGCATCCATTTCAAGCACTTGAGACTTTAGATCCTGATCCTGAGCTCCAGGTCTAGGTCCCCCGTCTCGTAGAATATTCTGTTAACCTAAATCGCTAACATACCTGTAGCAAGAACGCAATTGATCCGACGACACCTTCCTGATAATCCTTAGAAAGCGGATTGTACTTCGCCGGTCGAGACACGAGAGCTCAAGCGATCTTCAAGACAGTGAAAAGGCGGGCTTTGCTCCAGGTGAACCTGTCTTGCTTAAGTTATTCCTGGTGACCCAAACTTATATACCATGAAAGCCCCTCAGCTTGCCTAGCTTAACGCCCTAATTACACACGTCACCAGCAGCGTAAAAGTAGTTATTCCATTGAATTGGCCCGCACACAAATTTTCGACAACATTCATAGCTTGTTTCATACCAGTTGTTTCTAGTTTAAGTACACCGGAACTCTACCTCATCCAAACTTTCGCGTAGAGGAACCGGGGGAGCAACCAGGCAGAACCGACGTGTATAGTGGGTTGCCAACCGCTAAGTAGCATCGATCCATCCCGTTTACCACAGGAAATGTTATGTTATAATTCCATGTATATGTCATTACTAATTAAAATTTATTTTGTACTTAGACACATTATACGAGATCTAAACTGTTATTTCTGTATTTATACATTTGAGTGGCAACGAACCCATGGGCATTTTAGCTTACCCGAGGTAAAAGTAAATGAATTAATTAATTAAAGTTTCTGGAACAATTCATGCAATCATTACATAATCAAAAATTATTTTCATCCAGTATGGTTATGGAATAGTTCCGGCAAATATAAGAGAGATTATCTTAAATATAAGTCACTTAAACATCAAATGTCAAGTTTTAACATTTAAGTATAATCATAGTTGAATTTATAAATTAGGAACTATTCCATACCCATACTAGATGAAAATAATTTTTGATCATACTCAGTGGTTAAGCATTCTGACTACTAATCTAAGAATAGAGAGTTCATTCCCAGTCCGGGTGAGGTTTTTAAAAATAAAATAATGTGAATCAAAACTTCTACAGAATGCCATTACTCGGGAGTGTTGTAAAGCCGTCCTAAGATTAGAACTTCTTAGTCCGGCAAAATGCTAGGTAGGACTTTGACCATATGACCATAGTAGTTGGTGTCGAAGGTACTATGCAAGACAAAAAAAACTGGGACAACTCTTGATAGAGAATTTAGCACTATTTGATCATCTTAAATGAGGCTTTAAACAATTACAATTATTATAACAACTTGGTTTCATAGCTACGTTTAAACAAGTTGAAAATTAAGTTAGAAATACCTAGCAACTGTACATATTAAAGCAGTCACGTTCACAGCACACCATATTAACTGTCCCAGTTTTTTTGTCTTGCATAGTACCTCGTACTCCTCATGCCTAGACCTTGTCCATAACAAATAAACAAATACTTTATATATACCCCGTTCACTCCATTTGTGATTTTGAGCAGGCCTTGAATGTGAATATTTTTACCAGTGTCAAAATGGCATTGACATTTTTGTAACTGCTGGAAAGTGCTTCCGTACAGTAAATCCATTTGTGTCATATTGCTGGAGAGATCAGTTACGTAATTTCCAAGAACTTTAATTCCCTTGATGAACAAAGAATGATGAACTGTCAAATTTTGCTTTGGCTGTAATAATGGTTTTGTTACCACCGTTAAAAGAATACCCATGCAGTGCCTGCTCAGAATCAGAAATGGACTGAATTGTTAAAATTGTTCCACTAAACGTTATTAGATTTATTTAATTACAAGGTATGAGTCTAGAGCAATTTAAAAAGTACAGAATAAATAATCAAAGGTATTTCATTCGATGAAATAGTGATACTCTTATCAGAATTGTCAGCATTAATTAAATAGTGTTCCATTTAATTTTACGTTAATACGCTCTACCCCAACTTATAAGGGTTGATGTAGTAATTAGAACACTGGAGGTATAACTATGTGTAATTTTATTTCGTCTGTATGTACTCGTATAGTGACTTATGAATTACTGTTTACCATAATTATAAATTACGCTAAAGGGCACGAACGTATGGTCACGCGCGGGCGACGGTTTCGGTTCCTCTGATCCATTGGGATGCGGAGCGGTAATTTCGGACTCGGGAGTGAAGAGCTGGGGGACCTGGAAAGAAAAAACCCGAGAGACGTGACTGGGCCGATCGACGTAGATCGGCTAGGGGTTGCTTCAGCCTGGGACGAAGCGGTTCGGCCTCACGGAGAATGCGTTGTACCGGGCGATCTTGAGGCTCGGCCTTTACGGGGTAAACACGAAGGTTCAACCGTGGAGGGTACTGCAGGTGCATCGTTCGGGTAACCGAGAAGTTCGGCCTAGACAAGCTAGCGCAGTTCGATGGAGGTTCGGCCGTAGAGATCTTTCGATCAGCTCGCTGGTGTTTAAAATACCGCTTGTGTCACATGTTGGTACTATTTATCTTTGTCTGCACCGGCTGCTCCTCTGGGCGATTGCTTAATTCGGACTAATTCTTGCTATCATTCTTTTCTGTGCTCAGCTATAATTGTATTATTTACAACATGCTTTAGACGACTGATTTCTACGTGCCTTGCCTCCAAACAAGACATAATTATCGTGTTTGGTACAGTTTTTCATATAACTTCGCATATATAATCTTCACAAAAGTATCCCCAAACGGGGACAAAATATAAAAGCTGCCAGTTATACTTTTAATGCGCAGAGTGCTCGGTGTCATGGTAACGCTCATATACAGAAAATTATCCTGATAAAATTTAAACCTATCCTTCTTTTTGGAGCTCTGCTACTTTATTCTGCAGATGACAAGTCAAGTCGCCTTATTTAAGTGTCTAGCTTGAGGGAAAATTTTAAACTGTGTATTTTAGTGACATCTTGTATATTACAAGTAAAATGTTGACATTTGATCGTCTACAATTTCTAAATAACGCTTTCTTTACAATTGTCATATATCGTCATGGATACTAAATATGCGACATATGCTACATTAAGATTGATCTTAACAGGGGCATGACAATTAAGGGACAAAGCATGAGTTAACGTAAATCAAAACCTGTAAAACATATTTTCAACGATAGACGACAGAGACAAAGTGTACGACAAAGTTAAAAAGTGTTACACTAGTGAAAACTGCAATGTGCGTACTTATAGTAGTGTAGGTACAAGTGTATACAGGGTGTTTAATAAATACGTTCGTATATTTTACCCACTTATACATCTCATCAATACAAACAAAAAAGTCTTAATAAACATGGTTCTGGAAACCCTTCGTTTCTGAGAAAGTGTTAAAGTTTTCAAAAAAAAAATGCCGGCCGCTCCTGGAATAAATAATTTAAATCTAAGTAGGCCAAAACATGATCCTCCGTAACATCAATAAACCTTAAAAGTTTCACTAAAATCGGCTGATGGGTTTTTAAGATATTGGAGCATTTTAGTTTGTGTCTTAATAGGTTCAGAGGCGTGCCAAAATATGGGCTTTCTTTTTTCTTTTTAGTTGCTTTATTAAACAATTATATGAAAATTGCAAAAAATCTATTGGGTGTTATTTTTTTTTCGTGAAAAAACCTAACCGACATGCCCCATGGGCACGCCTCTAAAAGTACTGGATCAACTGTAATATGTCCAAAAGATACCTCATAAAGTTATAAACAAACTATAAAAATTTCATTAAAATTGCCCAAAGCGTTTTTTTTTACCTTTAACACCCTATATCTCGGAAATGAAGCGTTTCCGGGCCCATGTTTATTATGACTTTTTTGTTTGGATTGATGAGATCTATAAGTAAAATATCCGAACGTATTTTTTAAACACCCTGTTTACAGGCTTTCGTAGTGCCAAAACATTCAAACGGGAGGCATAGCTAACTTGCGTATACATCGCAAGGTTCGGTAACATGTCGAAAATACAATTTAACCAGCTACGATTCATAGCATGTTCACCATGGAGATTCCACACAGACCCAGCCACGACTTCAGTCCACAGAAAAATGCTAGAAATTCAACTCCAACTAAACAAACTGCGAAAATAGCTAGTCGAATTGCTTCTCGCAGAACTACCTGAAATTATTACAGAAGATAGATTGAACTACCCAGAAATTAGAAATAAGATTCGTTTTAAGCTGTGTGTAGTATTTATTTGATAATTTATGTGCAAAAGGCTGTAAATATTGGTAGGTTAAGTTTGTGACGCCATTGTTATAGCGAATACCAACGGTCGGTTGTTCATTAATCAACCTATGAAATGCACTGTTACAAATTTCAGTTATTTGTTATCATGGAAACTAGGAAATTTGGTATAAAAGCGGCAATGTTATTTTTAAATTCATTAATAGTTATTTTTCGTTGACCGCTTGTTAATTTCAATATTAATGAATTATTTTTCCTAAAAAAGGATGGGTTAATAGACGTCATTAATACACTGTTTTTGATTAATAAACTCTTTTTCATTAATTAACTGTTTTTAAAAAAAGGATGGATTAATAGATACATTAATACACTGTTTTTGATTAATACACTCTTCTTCATTAATTAACTGTTTTTGTGATTTTGATGTTTTGATGATATTTTGCATGGAGGTTAGTTGTATTAATCAAATTTTTCGCCGCCACAAAAAAGATTTTGCGGTCAACGAAAAAAATTGTAATCAACTCGTTTGTTAATGGGCGATTAATAATCTCAACTACTAAAGGCACTCACTCGCTATCGCTCGTTCGTGCTTTAAACAGTTTCGATTATTAATCGGCTTCATTAACACACTTGTTGGTTAAATAACTATTATTATACATCAAGTGAATAAAGACATATTTTATTAACGAGCGAAATCTGTATTCACGAGGGGCGAGTTAATAAAATGTCTTTATACAAGAGTGATATATTAAATGTTTACCAATACCTACACATTAGTGCTTTAGAAATTAAAATTTATAGCTATTAAGGCGAATTTTAACATGATCGACCTCGATTTTTAAACCCTCTGTAAAACACGAGTTGGCTTCAATATTTTTTCTCTACGACAGTGTGTAAAATTGCCTTTTAGTTGGCAGTTTTAAGTTTGTAAAACGACTGTTTAATAACATGTTTTCATTAGTTTACGTCGTCAGCAGCAACGTGTTTAAAAGATTTCATTATGCACGTTGTCAGTAGCAACGCATTTTAAAATTTTTAAAACAAGCAAAATTACGACCGGTTGCTGGTAATCCTAATTTACATTTAATTTTTTTTATATTTACCGTGTTTTCTAGATTCTATCGTAGATAAAATATTGTACGATACACATGCGTAAAGCTTATTTAGTCACTCGCGGGGTTTAAAACGCTCGCTCACTCGCGTTTTAACTCTACCCCACTCGTGCCTAAAGAGTAGCTTTACGCACTTGTATCGTAAATTACTATACTACAGTCGAGAAGTTTGTTAGCCAAAATGCCCTCGGGGCTCCGCCTCTCTCCAAGGGGACCCTCGGGGCTTCGCTCCTCTCCAAGGTGGCCCTCGGGACTCTGCCCCCCCCCAAGGGGGCCCTTGGGACTCCGCCCCTCTCCAAGGGGGCCCTCGGGGCTCCACTTCTCTCCAAGGGGGACCTCGGGGCTCTGCCCCTCTCCAATCGGGCCCTCGGGACTCCGCATACAAATGGGTTTAAATAATTGCATACTATAATATTTTACGCTAATGTATTCAGAAGTGAATAAAAACTAGTTTTTCTACGACTACCACTAAAAGTAGGCCTTTTAGCGCTAGTTTTTTTCACTAAAAGTGACGTTTTATAATTTAGCGTGTTTAAAATGAGATCAGCTTTTTACTTAAATGCCTATATGCTGAAAGTGAAATGAGGTTACAAAACTACAATTTCGAACTGGAAGTGAAGTTGTAAAGTTATTCTAGTTACTTCTTGCGTTAGAGGTAAAGTGTTTTTTAAATAATTAAAGCGTTGCGTAATGAATAAAGTCAGATGTGCACTATTATAATTACATTTGATAACTGACTTTGACAGTACTGACTCCGGAAACATTCACCTGCGCGTCAAGGCCATCTCTTTATTATGACATAAATTATAACTGTCATAAATGCAAACCTTTGTTAAATCGACATTTATGGATTAATAACAGAAAATTTAAGGTCGTAGAAAAAATATTGTATGCAAACTCGTGCTAGAAGTGTTATTGCACTCGACATGTTATGTCATGTCTCGTGCATAAACGGCCACTTTTAGCACTTGTTGCATAAATAGCTATCAATCACTAGTGAATAAAGAGCTACTTTAATAGTGAGATTTTAGTGAATAAAATGCAGATATTTAGGGAGGCATTGGAAAAAATCATTTAAGACTTTTGTCGAGCAACTTTAAACGTTACTTTTAGTTTGCTGAAAAAGTACGCGTGGAAAACCCCTTGCGAGGTTACTCCGAGAAGTTTGTTTTTGTAAGAAGACGAAAATATATTGATTTAATAACAACCTCAGAACGAACGCGACAATTTTTTTCGACGCGATTAAAAACTTCCGTCGTTGTTCTAGAAAGGTATGCATAATTTGTTGCCATTCTGCAGTGGTGCCTACAAAATGATAATATTGAAAGCAACGCAACATTCGACGTGCACTAAAAGTAACAGTTACTGATTTAGAACTAACTTTGTGAAAATTATGTAGCTCAAAACAAGCTCTAACTTAAGAAAAACTATCATGGTTTTATGTAAGTACAGTTATTTCATTGTCTAAAATATACAGGGTGATTTTTAAGTTGATTCTTTCCGTTTACCAGGATATAAAGCTAAAGAAAATAAGCATTTTTTCCATTTACCACTTTTGTGAAATATCAAAGCTAACGAAGGTACAACTTTCGCCGCTATGTGTGGAACATATGTATTGTAATGGTTGTATGTTATATTATTATAATTATGATTTAATTTAATAAACAAATACACACGTGAGACACATATTTTTATTTCTGTTTAATATCAAATTTTTACTGATTAAAAGCAATAAATATCTGTATCAATGGGTTCATTTAATTCGGTGTTTTGCCCTTTGTAATATTGCGCACATCTGCAAGTTAGATAAGTTATGGCTAGCTCTTTTTTCGATAGGCATGGACTCAAAATCTGGTTGGGTTCACCTATTTGTTCAAAATAAAAATCCCCGTGATACGCCACTGGGCTATGAAATTTAGAAGTAGCAAACACGCAGACTCGCTGCTCTGTCAATAATATCTATCAGCAAATCGATTCTACTTGCAGTTCATTTCTGTGTGATTATAGTGAATTCAAAAGCAAATCCATGAACAAATTAACAGGTAATTCTAATCTCGCGCATTATTAAGCGTTCCTAATCGTGTTATGTTTTAGATCGTTGGCGGCTTCCTTCGCAATTCAGATGTTTTCAACGCGTCCCTAACATAACCTCAACTTATATTTCTACAATTTCTGGAACTCCTGCTCTATTTTGAAGGTATTGTAATACTGGGATCGGCTTCCTCTCATAGGGCTCGTTCCTCATGGTAAATTTCGTAGCTCTAGCACGCTTATACGCTTGGGACCACTAACCTGACCTTTCTTAGGCTGCGGCAACTTCCTCGGACAGCTTCTCCTGATGCTTGCGGCTGGATGCTGAACCCCCGGGATGCTGCAACTGCTGTGCTGGCCTCGTACACATCGGGCGGAACTGCTGACACCCTCTCTCAGGCTCTGGAACTTGGCTGAAGCCCGCAACTGGTGCTCGTAAACTGGATCTGGGCTGCCGATCTTGTTGGAAGCGGTCACCGGAGAAAATATTTTTTATGTGATGGATTTTTACATCCACACTCTCACATGTACACTGTAAACTGCTGATCACGCCGGTATAATCCTTTTTGGTTTATTTTTATGGTAACTAATATAAAATGCAAATAAACTGGAGACGCAATTTGGCTTGTCTTGGAATTAATGTATTTCAATTGTTTCTTTCTCGCGTTCGTTAACAATTGCCTATCTGGCTACATAAAAAACGGATACTGAATACAATGCAATTACTTATAATCTAAATTTAAAACTTAATTTATAAAACTGTACATAATCTTATATATATATATATTGCGAGTTTTCTTACGACTGTCGTCGTCTCTCGCACCCTCTGCGCCACTCTGTTCTATTCTCCCACTGATTATCATCAAGATTTCTACTTCTCATGGCTTCTTGTACCCCTTTCATCCAGGTGTTTCTAGGTCTTCCCCTCTTCCGTTTTTCTGGAGGTACCCATTCCCATAATCTTTTTGGCCATCTATCGTCAGGCATTCTTCTGAGATGACCGTACCACGACAACTGTTTTCTCTCTATGGTGTTTATAATATTGGTGTCAATTCCCATTCGATTTTTTATTTCTTCATTTGTTACGTGTTCGAGGCGTGACACTCTACAGCTTCGTCGAAGACAATCCATCTCTAATGCTTGTAGTCGTGATTTATTTCTTTTATTAATAGCCCAAGTTTCCGAACCGTAAGTTGCAATTGAT
The DNA here is from genome assembly GCA_940337035.1 of Agriotes lineatus. Taxonomy (NCBI): domain Eukaryota; kingdom Metazoa; phylum Arthropoda; class Insecta; order Coleoptera; family Elateridae; genus Agriotes; species Agriotes lineatus. The sequence goes on along the minus strand of CALNHX010003594.1, from coordinate 76,463 downwards.
TCCACAACTGATTTGAAAATATTTCTTTTGGTCGTTTTAGTCAGTTCGTCGTTCCACCATATAGAGTTCAGTTTCTGTATCGCACTTCTTCCTTGACCGATTCTTGTCTTAATGTCTTTACTTTCTAAATTATTGTTTGTTCATGTTTGCAATTTATCTAAGTTCTAGCGCCACTCATGAAGTTTTATTTTAATTGTCTGTTCACTTCTGTCATTACACTGACTTATTTTTATAAACACAAATTTTGTCCATCTCCTGTAGTATGATTGTCTTGCAGTTTTATAAAACCTGCCAGAATTTCATAATTTTTCAAATATTGCTGCTCCCTTTTCTTCTAGCTTTATTCGATCTATTATTGTGCTCTGTTTGCACTATATTAAACATTCTGTCCTTCTTACCTTTATTTAAAGAGTTCATAGAACTGTACTTATTCAATTAAACTGATATGCAAATTTAATTGACCTGCATGCAATAAATCCCTTTGGTGATAGATTTGTTGAATTATTTATTGGCTTTACATTGCACCAACCTCTTAATTTATGTTAATTGATAAAACTGTGAATCCAGATACAAATTGAGCTCTGCCTTATGCCATTTACTCTGAAATAATTCTATTTAATATCAGCAATGCTTGACCGATGTAATCATAAATTGAAATTTCTAATGTGACTTCTTGCAGTTGCCTGCTTACCCCAGCTCTGTGCTTTATTGACTTGCTTTAAATTATTGATTCTGCAAGCAGTTGATTAACGGGCTAAAGACCATTTCAGTATATAGATATTGGAATGGTTGCACCTCTCTACATTTAAATCCTATATTTATTTACTTTAATATTACTTAATGCAATTTGAGACTCTTAATAGGGTGTGGGTCGTTAATCTAGTTATCTGTTCTTTGATATTTTAATTTTATATGAATTTTCAACTATTGACTGCTACCAAATGTCAGTTTGACTTGAAACAACTATCAAACATAATCAAATCAAAATGACAAATATTCTTTCTATTCACAAATCAAAGACTCAATTCACCAAAGTAAGTACTGTGTTATATTTATTTCAAGTGTTTAATTGTCATTTATTCAATATGCTTCTATAGGACTAATTAAAAACCAACCTGATTTCCTCTTATTTCACTGTTATTCACATTTAACACCACTGCTCCTGACGTTCACAGCTAAGCTCATTAACAGCCGAACCTCGATATTCCTCCAACCAACTCGCACACGTCCAAACCCCAAGCTCCTGCACGTTACCGTCATTCGAACAGCCTCCTGGCAAGTTTCCACTAACAGATGGTATCCAAACTAATTTCCCATTGTCCTCAACTCCTACCTTGTAGTAACCAACCCATATCAATCAGCTACACTGGCAACTCCCTTCAAATGATTGATTCGTCCTCCGTATAATCACCAAATCCAGTAATTAGTATAACTTATTTCTTGTATGTAGTAAATCATCCAATTCTGATTAAATATTAATTTATTCTTCTTACTTGCATCTAATTAAACCATATTCCATTATCTTTTCAATGACTGCACACTTGTATCATTTCATAATTATATTTTCACTTAATTTCACCTCGCAGATTTCTTAAAAACCATTTTATTTGTATTCAACCAATTTATTTATACAAATAAAGGCTAAATTTTCAGTTTTTATTAATACAAAATTATTTTTTCCTATTGTTATATAACCCTTTTTCGAACGGTTATTACAATTAGTAAATTGGATATCTACCCTATTGCTTAGTTAACAGAAGTAGTATCTAGAATAATGTATTAAACGCTTACCTTGTTGCTTTTGAATTACTTTCAAAATTGACATATCTAACTTATGAAAATATATGATTGAAATTATGTCACTTGACTATTTAAAATTACCTCGGCTAGTCAGTTTATTGAGCAAATAAGAATCTATCTTCCTCAGCTGAATGAGTAAAGGTTATAATAATGAGTCTCTTTATAATTGAATACTGAATTACAAAATTATTATTGTATTGACTTCTTTGTCAATCACACTCCTTAGTACTTTTAATAGAACCTTCTTTTAAGTTAGATGGTATTATTATGCTTGGTTTGACATTACAATCAATCAAAACTAAATGTTGTCAAATTATTTAATCAAATTACTTTTTCCAAATTGAGGTTAAAATTAATTACAGATACCTAGACCAAAATGATATAATTTCTACTTGTAATGGCCAAAAACTTAATATTCTAAATTGCGCTCTAAACCTAAATTACAATGCTTTCCAATAATTTTGTCGTACCAAACTTGTTAATAAAAATACACTAACCTTCACGAAGACTCACTTGTACCTTGAGTGTATTTTCTATCAGCGCCTCCCTTGAGTTGTTGAAGACCCAAAATAACTCGTTGTAGCTCTCGTACGTCTTAATACCTTGATAAACGGTAGTACAGCATGCCACAATCACTCTTACTTTCACTTACTGATGGTTTAAATACCAATTACCACTTCAAATGGTTTCAAACAATCTTGAAATTATAATATGAATAATAATTGTGACCTTTGGTCAAATTTGATCGTGAAGAAGGCTATCTTGCTATCACGTACCAAATATACAATATTACTCTCACAATTAAAGGAAAGTTAGCCCTTTAACGTGACTTATTAAACGTAGATTATTCAAAATTAAAGAAGTTTTTTCACTTGCAGTAAACAACCCCCTGGTTGCCTATTGCCACTACTACCAGTAATCTATCACCAACTGTTATCACATGATACCCTTTAGATATCTGGATATTAATATTGAATTAATTAAGCATCCACACAGCATGCTACATTACACTATCTTAAACAAATTTTAAAATTATGCTAGTTACAATTATTAATGCATTCTTTTTAAAAATTAAATGTTCTGAGTTTTACCTACTACATATGCTATATTCTAGTAGTAAGCATATTTGTCACATGATAACATTATCTTATCTTTCATATTAACTTTCACCACCCTGATTGAATACTCATTTGCTATAACTTAACAAAATTAATTATAAATTGTCTCAAATTTAATTTCTATTACTCAATTCAACTTAACCAACAATCTTATTCAAAATTCACTGATATAATTATTAATACGAATCCAATTCATTTTATTAAATTGTGAGATTAGTGCGCCATGTTTCTAAAGTTGTTCCCATCAGTTAAGTTAAAGTATCTAATTTTGTAGCGGTGGCTAAAGCGATTACTTTTAAAAATCATAAAAACCACGATAAATTATATATATAAAGAGTAATTACTGTCAATTGATGAGCGCAGGTGTAGCAAAACCAAAAAAAAAACTAACCAAAACAAAATTAAATGTGACTTGTCGTTTCAATTGTTGTTAAATAAAAAATTACTTAACAACGAAGTTATCATGGATACAGAATATTCATATCTTAATTAACTGTCAGTTCCTAGTAGTAAAGTAAGAATGTAAAAATTTTCTGAAGATGAAATAACCTGAAATATTTGCATTTATGCGAAATTCTACAGTGAGGCGGTTGCAGTTATGAATTCAAACACGAGGTAAACATTTTGAACGTGTTCTTTAACTAATATTTTAATTGTGTATTTAAATTTTAAGTTAACGCCTTCTTCTTTTTTTACTAGACTAATTAGTATATGTCACTACAGAGTGCGTGTATTATATAGGTATTTGGTAAGTATTCGGTTTAGGTCATTTGTTTGTATAAACGTTTTTCTTTATTTTCACGTTCTGTATACATCCCCCAACTACTTCCCACATGCTCAGTTTTAGATTTTTTTAGAAATACAGAATGTTTCAAAATTCGGGCACACGGACTATAGCATGATGTTCCACAAGAAAAACTGAGGAGAAAGTTTATTTTCAAAATTTGTTATGTTATCTCGACCTCGTTTGTTCTACCTAAATTTTCTTGGGCCGGCCCTGTGCTCCTAGTTAGATTTAAATTCGTTTGAACAAACTTTACAGTGCTCGCACCTCGCATCTTGTTCTCTTTAGTAAGCACTTCCGCGCCATGCACGAATTGCTTATTTGTTTCGACATCCGGGCGTCAGCGCATTAAAATTCTTGGAATATATGCGTGTTACCTTGTAGAATATTAGGGAGGGAAATAAACTTTGAGCCAGCTCTTTGTCTTAAGCAATAACGAAACTAGGTCTTAAAGCTCAATTTTTTCTTTCAATAACTTAGCGCCTAAAGTTCTTAAGAATTGTCCGTGCAATTTGATATTTAAGCCCCTGGAATTCCTGTACATGGCATTGCAAGTGTGTGGGAACCTTTTTCTTTGTGCTTTGTTAGCCGGGACTTCCCCCGGGTTCTTTGAGTAACGTTTCACTTCATGGCGCAATAGCGAGACGGAAAATTCAGTCGGTTTGCTGCTAAAAAGAGATGCATTTTTCTGATACGGGGGGTGATCATTGAGCTGCCTGCATATTTCGGAATTAATTCCCATTGAGCTGTGAACTAAGAAATTCGTGTAGGAATCTTCCTCCGCCGCCCGAGTTTCCCGAGGACGGCGGCGGCTTTAGTCAAGAATTTCGTTTTCGTGTTAACAAGTGTGATGTAATTAATTGTGCCGTCTCGGCGATTTGGTGAACTGTTTGAGCGGAAGTTCGCTGGATGTTTTGGCGGGTTGTGACCGACGTAATAAATTTCCGGGGCGAGGTCGTTTTATTCCGTTTCGGGTTCTGCTCACCTGCCTGTGGGAGAACCATTTTGCCTTAGTGCACATTAAAAACAAAAAGACACCTCTTCATCAAGCCTCGTAAGTTATTCTCGTACCTAGTGAGAAGAATTGCCGCTGCAAATCGTGTTATGTCGTGTCCTGAATCGCTGCCTTCTTTGAACATCCTTGGGGAGAAACTTCTTCAGCTACCATTTCGGCCGAATTTTCGACTCCATCCTCTCCTACGCTGTGGGCGTGTGTCACCGTTTCGAGCTTCGTCGCCGAGCAATCACCAGGCCGGCCCCGTCATCTCCAGATAACCATGATTTGGCTATTCAAGGTAATGTCAAACTTTAATTAGATTGCCCAATTAAGTGCTTCGCGGAAGTGCCGTATCTGTTTTTGGTGTGCGCCGATTCCCTTCGTTAAAGGGCCGTATAAATATTAACTTTTGCCTTGAAAAGTAACTGTGGGCAAAGTTTTCCCTGTTTTTCCGTTCGTTTTGCATGTGAAATTTTTGTGGTATTGTTTAGCAATTAAGATCACTTTCGCTGTGATCCCCTATAATTTTCAGCTAGGGTGTACCGCTTGTATATTTAACTTGAAACTCGTTCTGTGTTCGATTCATTAAATACTAATTTTGTTAAAGCCAGCCTCTTTATTAGTAGCATTTTAGAAACCTTTGAGGTCTTCCACCCCTAATTGGCCAAGGCCACTTGTACTGAAGTGTAAAGCCTAAACATGTTTTTTTTATTATTGATCAAGCCCTAAGAATACCGGCTTGAATTAAGCTTATCTTTCAGTAGAGCAGCTTCGCAGGTGAGTTATTTTTAAGGCCGCTCTTTGTGCTCCGAAAGACTTGGTGGAGCTTGGTGAGCGACGGCGAAGAGGCGGGTCGCAGCGAACCCAGTGCTTTTCTGCCATAGATTTGTTGCTTTGGTCACGGAAGCAATTCCTTTAAAAGCAAGTGGCGCTTTGGGTAATACGATTTTGAGTAGAATTATAGGGTAAGTGCCGTCGGTTTTTAACTGAGCTTTCGAACTACCCCTTCACGACTGAGCTAAGCCGAGGGTAACAGGAACGCCTCCATCTGTTCCGACACATTTTAAGATCTGTGTTATCGTAAACACCGGCGAACCCTTTACTCTTTTTTCCCGATTTAATAGCTAATGCAGTCAATGTCGATTAAAGTAAATTATCTTCTACCAAATTTTTTGTTTCAAAACTTGCACTTACGAGGAAAATTTCGTGCAAAGCTCTTTACAGGTTTGTTTAATGGAATTCATTCGGAAATTTAGAGTTATGATGACATGCACATCTTAAGAGTCACAACATATAGCTACATTTTTAAATACATATTGTAATTGGTCATTGCACTATCGATTTACATATTTTTGTAATTTTTGTAAGTATACAGGGTAATTTATAACGTAGGGAGGAGATTTTTAGGGTAGATAGAGGGGGATAAAGTAAACAGTTTTTATTCATAAAATTTTTAGAAAATCTCAATAACTAAAAAGCTACAACTAGTTAAAGCTTAGTTGAATAAGAAGTAGTTGTTTGGAAATTATGTGGGTAATTTATGTTTTAAATTTAAATTGGGAATACAATTTGAGTTAACTGAACCACAATTAGTTAAAAAATGATTTAAAATAAATGTAAAATAGAAATTACGGCTTCTTAATTTTCCCTTTAATGCCCAATAATTTTTGTAGCAACTATTGAGAACTGCTGAATAATAAAAAAATTATAGGCAAGTTGCCTTGAAATTTAGGAAAGTGTCAAATTGATATTTCAGTAAATTTGAACACATCAAATTTAAGATTTGGTAGTAGTGGTTGTTATTAAGTGCTGCATGGGCAAGGCAAGAAAAATTTCCAAATAAACCGACCCTTTCCGAAAATACATTTCTCCGGGTTATTCAACGGGAAAGAGACTGGGAATTTACAACCACAGAAGGGTGATGATCTGATGAAGGTGGAAGACTAAATCCACACGCGGTTGATGTTGAAGAAGAAGTATTGGAAATGGTAGATGCTGAATCGACAATTAGTACACGCCAAATTTCCATGGAAGTTAATGTTTCTCAGAACTTTGTTTAGCGCACATTGTAGATGACCGATTTGTACCTTTTTCATTTCCAGAAGGTACAAGAACTTACTACCAACGATTATCCGCAACAGTTTTGTGAGTGGCTGCTCAACCGTAAGAAAGCAGAAGCGGGTTTTCCAACAGAGATACTGGTAACTGACGAATTCTGTTTCACCAGGAATGGTAATCTCAACTTCCAGAATGTTCACACATGCGCTGATGAAAATCTTCATGCGATCGGCTAAAGAAACTTTCAGCAACATTTCAGTTTAAATTTATGGGCTGGAATTGTGAACGACACCTTAATATGGTCTTTCGAATTGGCGGCGCGTCTCAATGGCGAATTTTACTTGCATTTTTTACAAGAATATTTACCAGCACTCCTAGAAGATGTTCCATTGGTTATGCGACATAACATGTGGTTTATGCATGATGGCTGTCCATCACATTTTAGTCGTCCTCTAAGAGATTATCTCGATCATACTTTTCCGCAACGATGGATCGGTCGGGGTGGATTTATTCAATGTCCCCCACGCATCCCTGATCTCAACCCACTGGACTTCTTCTTATGGGGATACCTGAAAGACCGGGTACATGCAACTAAAGTTGATACCATTGAAGAGTTGCGCCAGCGAATCAACGTTACTATGGAGAAATTGGATTCGTCGTGGACCACTGTGTGTTGAAAAGCAGGGGCAGCATTTTGAACAATTTTTGTGATTTTGGTGAATTGTTCTACTTACGTGGTTATTGTTCTATTTCCTTTCCATATTTTTTTGTCTTTGTTAAATGTATGTTATTTTGAAAAACGTACTTAATGTAATAAAAAGACGTTTTTGCATTATTTAAAATTGAAAATAAGTAAATACCTAATTTAAGATTAAAATTATATACACCAAGCTGAAAAAAATATTTTCTCTTAGTAAACGCTAAAATATTCAAATTCGTTCTTTTTTAATTATAAGACAATAAATAATAAGTTATTTTAAAAAATTAATAATGACATTGAAATATAAATTAGTTTTAGAATTTAGCATTGGAGTGTCCACTCTGTCTTTTTTTCACTATGTTTGAAATTATACCGTTTCTAAAGAAACCAAGAAATCTTGTTCCCTTGGAAAAAACCTCTGAAAAACAATTTAACTTCAGTAGTACTCAATCAGTGGGAAACTTTTTTAACCACTGTAACGTTTTTAGTTTTAGTTTTTCATCAAATGTTTGTTAATAAAAAATGTTTATTTTAGTCCCATCTTTCTACCGTAAAAATCTTCTCCGTACGTTATAAATCACCCTGTATAGCTTACATAGCACAATTTTAGCTTATTAAAATTATTGAGTTTCACAGAATGAACAATTGACCAACCAGAAAATAAAAAATGTTGGGGCAATCATTCCATTGTTCTACTAAAGTTTTTTACGTTATATTGAAAAAATCTTTTAGGCTAAAAATATTTATTTAATTACATTACTAAAATTAAACGAAAATTATGTATTTTTTATGCAGATTAAATAAATATCGTTTTATATGTTGCTTTATCTCGTTGTTGTCTTTCAATAATACATAACTGTCACATTCGTGGAGTAAATGAAATGATTTTGTGTTACATTAATTTGACAATTTTCAAGCTTTTATTGAGAAGAACTTCTCAGTAGTTAGTGCTATCGTCATTAAATGAACTAAATTTGCCCGTAAATATAGTATCATTGCATTTAACCTCTACCAATTTCGCAGGGTGTCCGAAAAACATAGAATATGCTATATATTTTGGTAAATATCAATTTTATCAGACACTGTTGCACGTGCAATAAAATTCTGAAATATTGACAAGAAAAAAATCACTATAGAATGAATAAAATATCGGATTATCTTTTCACTAAAAGAAGTTACTGTAACTCATTGCGAGAACTAAATAGCTACTAAACTACTTCTATTTCAAATACTTTTCGAAAAAATTTATATTTACTGAGATATATAGCATATTCCATCCTTTTCGGCCACCCCGTTTATTTTGAGAAAATAAAATTCCCAAGTGTCATGACCAACTACGATGTGCATTTGAAAAAATCAGCTGTATGTATAACTTTTCCAAACATGCACACTATAATAAAACTGAATTACGCATTCCGAAACAGATGATCAAATATTGACCCAACATTACCGTTGTGGGCAAGAAATGCAACCGCTTACTATACAAAACCATCTAACTATTGTTATTATGTCTGCGTAAGTGGAACAAATAGCGTAATTTTGAAAGTAGACGAAGTCCAATATAACTACCCAGAAATACCATAGTTTCTATCTGGTATTTGATAAAATTATAGAAACTTGAATTGTTGTCAATTTTGTGACAGCAGGTTCAATATGACCTTTCTCCTGTTTCTACAATGCTTTACATTACAGGGATGAATTGTTAATGGCAAGCAAAGCCATATGATTAGCTGCTGAAGCTCTGTCGAAAACAGCGTACCTTACATTATCGGTGAGTTTTATAACTGGTAACTTTTACGATATATATTGTTATGGTATTGGTGATGCTGTCCTGCTCGCCGATACTGCTGGGGGACTTCAAAGACTAATAGAGAAGATAGCAAGAATAAGTGAAGCATATAACATGTGGCTAAATACAAATAAAACAAAGGTCTTGATAATAATCAGCAAAAATGAGACCATCACAGGACACAGGTCAATTCCATGTCAATGGTGCTCCACTACAAACAGTTACAACAATAACATATCTGGGAATATCTTTGAACAATAATTGGGACCAATCACAGGAAATAAAAATCAGAATTGGAAAATCCAGAACCGCCTTCAACCGCATGAAGAATGTACTATGCAACATGAAAATAAATCTTCAACTTCGAATTCGTACACTGAGATGTTACGTTTTTTCAATACTGTTGTATGGCGTCGAAGCTTGGACATTGACTGATGCAAGCTGTAAACGTCTAGAAGCCTTCGAAATGTACTGTTATCAACGTATGCTTAGAATCTCCTGGGTATACCATGTATCGAATGAAACCGTACTCCAACGCATAGGAAAGGAAAAAGAAATCATGCAAACAGTTAAGGAAAGACAACTTTCTTACTTTGGGCATATTATGAGGAATAGTAAATACAGCTTGCTACAGCTCATAATACAGGGTCAATTCGATGGGAAGAGAGGACCTGAACGAGGCAGAATATCTTGGTTGCGCAACTTAAGGCAGTGGACAGGAATGACATCAGTAGATTTATTCCGAACAGAAGTTAATAAAATTAAATGGGCCAGAATGATCGCCAACGTCCATTGAGGATAAGGCACAATAAGAAAAAGAATTGGTACAGGGGTCTAAAAATCAGAATAATATGAAAATAATAAAGCAAGAAAAATTATAAAGATTAATTTAGATGTGAAATGGATATCAAAATTATGAAGATACATTTAGAAAAGAAAGGAAATAGAATTTATAATTTAATTAAATGAAGCTAATTGAGAAACAGTATGATTTTAAATTAATTTAATATCTGAAATGAAATTGGAAGTTAATGACAAATACTTTTTCGAAATATATTATCTAACATAGTAGGTATTAATCACATAATAAAGCTTTAATAGTGTGTTGGACTGAAAAAATAAGCTAGATCGCTAAGCAGATAGATTTTATTGATAACGAAAATGATGTAATACAATTTTGCAAACTTTGAAATTAAGAAATAAACCCTTTTATAAGAGTTTTAAAATAAATATTTGGCATAATAAAAGGGTTAAAGTTACATACAAATTGGCGCGATGAAGAAAACTAAAATATTAAGAGAAGAATATGAGAAAACTAGATGGATGAAGACTAGAACGTGGTGAGAAAAGCAATTTAATACAATTATAATTTTCAAAGGCAAATAAAAGTAAGGGAATGTGAATTGAGTTTATTGTGGAATTACATTTGCGTCGACTGAATTAGAGAACAAGGAGCGCCTTACAAGGGAGGTAGATCGACATCATTACCAGAGTGAGCAGATTTGTGGGGCTTGTCAACTGATATCTGGTGGCTTGCCTCTGGTCAAGATTCGTGGTGCTAGGTTGTAGCAGAATTCATATATGTGATTTGGTTGAACATCAAAGTAACGCATCTGCGGCTGAGGTCTATTTGTATGCATACTGTGGTGAAGCTCTAGATGCTGATTCCTGTGGCAAACTAGGTTCCTGTGTAGATTCGGGGCATCTTGGTAGTTGAGGCCTTCGCCGTGGACTTGAGTGGAGCAGTTTTGTAGCGTTGGACGTATTGGGTTTACGAGAGGAGAGTATTAAGTTTAATAAAAGGTAACAGAATCCAGGTAATTTAAAATAAGAACTGAAAGAAAATAAAGAGTAAAGTGAGTTAATTTTAATTAAGGAAGTACTTACTATTTGAGATTGTCGTATGACAAATGTAACGATGAAGTATTTGTAATTGAATTTTCAAAACTAGTTTGAAGTGTCAGTTGACAGAAGCTTTTAGTTATCATAATAATATAGGAACATCAAATTTCAGAATATAAGCAATCTAGATTAAAAATAATCCGATCTGATTTTCATCTACTGGGGATAGCAGAAAATAATTTTGAATATCCAAAATAAATAAATAAAGCAATTAAATTCATTAAAATTCAATTATAATATAACATAACATAAATTGGCCACACAAGGTGGAGCTAATCACCTTAATGGTATGGAGGTACATAGATTCGGGGTTTGGGGCTAATTTATTTTTTCCTGGATTTAAATAGGTACATACATTGTGCAGGCTGGTGACTTACCGGAAAATTCCACAACGACCTTTCTGTCTAAGGGTTGTAGATCAGAAACACGATACCAGGCAAAGCAAAGCGACTAGCGGCCCCTTTCATGTTATGTGAGCACTCAAACTCGCTGGCAAATACAAAACAACCAAAATCCACAACAGGCATGCAAACAAGAGTAAACAAACATTTATCAGTGTGTGTTCGGGATGATGGGGGTTTGGCGTCCTCGACGGCGCTCCCATGTTGCATCAGTAGAATATCTCTGTCAGGAATAATCTTCAGGTGCACCATCGATGTGGTGCCTGTAAAACACCTGCAATATGAACGCGTCCATTAGCCGAATACTAACTAAACTAATGAGCTTGAACTCATGTCAGTGTGATTTGCATCTACGGTTGCTGCTCCCAAAGAAGACCAAACTCACAAGGAATTTGTGAGAAATGTGCATCCCATTGCTATCCAGATGCGCTTCCTGGATCACTAATAAGTTAGGTACTTAGCAAGTCAAGGGTTAGCGGTCATCTCCCTGGATGTTTGCTATTCCCTGATAACGATTGGACACTAACCCTGTAATAACAATGATCAAAAACAATCAGTACATCAGTACCAACGATGAAACAGTGTTCAACTAGGCTGCACAATAGAACTATATAAACTCTCAATTGCAAAGCTAGTCAAACAGTAATATCTATTACAGATCTTATTCTTTCAGCCCTTTCTTATTAATCCACATAATTACCACAAGAAACTCTGCAAAAGCACATAAGAGCTCTGGTGTTGGTATTCCACCATCTGCTGTATCAAATTTCACTTTCAAACGTAGACATGCCACGGCAGTGACTGACCGACCACTTAGCCCCGAGATTTTGGAAGCTACCCCCGGCCCTTTAAAATATCTTTCGGTTCTATGGAAATATTTAGAACGTATTATGTTTAAGCTGTTGATTTATTCAAAGGCTTATAATCATGAAAATACTAATAAATGGGAGACTGCAATTGTTGTAGTTTTAATAAATAATTTTTGTTTGTTTATAGCGTCTATTTAAAGTTTAGGATTCAAGTGTTAGTTTAAATTTATTTTTGTAGTGGACTGTATTTTTCTAGTTGTGTCACTCCTGTATTCTAACATGTGGTCCATTTTCATAGAAATCCTAAAATCTTAGAGCCCTTCAGTTCAACCCCGAAAAACATCCTTCGAAGAGTGAACAGCTCTTGCTTGTGGTCGTCGGTTAATTCAATTTTGTGCACATACATTGTTCGTATCGTGAAATACGTATGTATCTTGTACTAGGTGTTCGAATCCCCCCTTCAGAGTTACGAAACCACTCACCTCCGAGCCTTATGTACCTGTACCTGCAAAGGATTAAAGGTAAGTGACGCAATTTTGTTAGTTTATAGTCCACTTGTATTTGTATCGCAATTAATCATACAGCAATATTTACAAACACAGAATAAAAGGGTGCTAAAGTGCATACTACACAACAGATAGAGGAATATTTTCCTTGCAAGTAAACCATCTTCTCTAGAGAACATCAATCAATACACATTGGGTTACAACACAAAGCAGGAGACATTTTCAAATGATGCCCCCATAAAACTACCGTAAGTAAACAGAATGGAAAATATTTCGCTGTAAATGATGATATCATAGTTCAATATACTACTATTAACAAGTGTTGGTTAGGCATACGCATACTAAGTGGGGAATCGAGGGTTGTTATTAGGGTCCCGTTTCGAAGAGGTTTTTAAGATATGCTATCTTACAGAAGGATTGTTACACCCCTAGTCTCACACAGTACTGCAATATGAAAACATTAAACCTTATAGTTTTGGGTATCATATTACATTACACAGGAATTCTACCTAAAACGTATCTTAAGGGAGTTTTTACTCATTTCTAATATGGTTATAACTAAGCAGTTTCGTCCAACGTGATAAGATATTCAAGATTTGCGTTCGGATGCAAAAAAAAAACCTAGAATCTACTTACTATTCATTTTTTCAGTAATGAACCTTAAACATATTGTAAACCACCCACCCTGTACACTTATTAATGTTTTAAAGCAAAAGACATATGCGTTGCTACTCGCTGGACCCAGGACTGGATACGAAACACTGAGAAACTAAAACTACGTAAGCAGCGAGAACGCCAGATAATTAGCTCAGAAAAGCAGTTCCCATGGAAATAAACCGCGGAACGGCTCGGCACAAATTTCTTTTAAATCGTGTCATTCATACACAATCCTGATTGCACGGCCGATGCTGCTTTATTGGATTTTAACGACGCAGCGAAGAAATGCAAACAATACCGCTAGCGCTATGTGCGAATTAATAGCTAATTTATTCAGAACAATGTTGCGAGCAACAGAAAGAAAAGCTTCTCTCTGCAATTTTCGCAATTAAAAATCCGCGTAATTTACCGCTGCCCCATATGTAACTTTCAAACGATCGTATGTCTGACGCAAACGCAGGGTACGAATCGCAATTACACTTTTTGCTCTGCGATCAAGTGAGCGTGAACCGACTTTTCTGACGAACGATTATGATTAACAGCGGTGTGGAGACAAGCTGTCTCCCGGTACGTATGACGTAGCCACAGCCGGCAGCATTTTACTTAGTGGTGGAAATTTCCACTAGTCCATTATCTGGTTTTAATAGACTAAGGCGGCCGGTTACGCAACCTAATCGCAGGGAACATAATTGATCTGTTACGATTAGTTATACAATACGTTAACTCCTACCATAATAAATTAGCACCTTAGATACAATCAGCTGCTCTCATATTTTTATTGCTGCTGAATAATTGAATACTTTGAGACAGTGACGTCTACCTAGGTGGGAAGGTGGAGCCCACATCTGTGTTATTATACCGATTGCTGTGCAAGCTAATAACCGCTCGGTAATGACTAATGAGTAATGACATATGAGAAAAGAGGTTTCATTGAATTCCACCGCATATTACTGTAGATACAAACGAAAACTTGCTTTCTTAGTAACACTAATTGAAATCACGAAATCATCACTAGCACTGGGCTTAGACAAAGAATTTATATATCGATTTAATTTAATTTCATTCGATTTGGCAATACAATCAAAATCGATTAGTAGAAGTGAATCGAATTTAATAAAATCGGATTTGATAAATATCGATTCTGACTAATTCATTCAAGCTCAGAGGCGTAGTTAGAGATCAACGGGTCTTCTATCATAAACTAGTTTAATTTAATTTCGATCGAAAGTAGTAGTTGACTAATAATCTGAATCGATTCGTCTTTCGATTCAATTCACGTAGGTCGATTATTCGACGAAAATCGATTCTTTCACTGAATGGGAGAACCGAAGCAAAACGCAAGAGAATATAACCTTCCCATTCGTTATTAGTTATTAAAAAAACTGGGCAATAATCGACGTTTTTGTGGTGGAGCTTCAGCGAACTTTCCCACACGTGCGATATCATAAACTTGAGGCGTTTAAGGGAGACGCGATGCGATATCTAAAACGTGCAGTGCTCTTATGAATAGGGTTACCAGACCTTCTATATTTGATAGAAGTCTTCTATATTTTATGAAAATCTTCTATCTTCTAAGTAGCAACATCTTCTATATTTTACGTTAACAATATGAAAGAATTTAACATCACTATTTGATTATTTTGATTAGCGTTCGTCCGTTCGCGAGTCAGTGTCGGACTGTCAGTAATAATATTCCCTAATTTTGCATTTGAATCATTCTGGATAGTAATATTCATATTTTAGTATTGATTATCACTTTGCTTTATTTTAAAAACAAGTAATAAGGCTACGTCGTCGGTAGAAAAGAGTAATCGTAATACTACTGACACTATTGAAAATGATAATGACAAAGTTTCAGCGCTTCAAAAACAACGAAAATAAAAATACACCGCTTCATATCAAACTGAATGGGAAGATAAATATAATTTTATAAATAGTGTGCCGAATAACAACGCTAAAGCAAGGTGCATTCTGAGCCACAAGGTTCTGAGTAGGACAGGTAGGTTTTTATTTTTAATATGAAGACTTGTTATCATAAAAAAAGGTTCACCGTTGGCTAATCTCTCAAAATCAAAACCTAACGTAGCTACTTTGATACAATTGCCGACCGACCAGCTGCAGTTACGGAGACGGCGTGTACAGCTCTTTAAAATATGCAAAACGGGCGCCAACGGTATTTTTGACAAATCGGCAAGTGTATCCAGGCATTAGAACCAGAATACGTAAACTCAAGTAGCACAATACATCTGAAAGAGAAGCTCAACTCAAGTACAGGTCCCAGTAACAAACAAAATCATAGTGCAGATATCACAGTATAATGTCAGCATAAATTCATAGTACATAAATATACATGTATCACAATAGTTCCAAAAATCAGAAGCATAAGTTATTATAAAAGCAAATTACACAAACGCAATATTCACAGTTCCATATACAATTCCGCAACAATAAAATTGCACACATCAAAACCGGCTGATCATGCAGGCGGCTCTAACAACAGATATTTCATGCTTGGTTTCCGAGGAAACGCAAAACGCGATCCCAGAGAGTTTATGCTCAAATTTGTACGGTCGGAAGCTGGTGGTTCAATGCGATTCGCACCACGACGGCAAGAGCAGAAGTTACCAGGAGAATAGCCTCCGTATCGGCTCCGAAGGTCCAACAGACGCCGGCTCGAAATCGTTGAAGCGGCGTCCGTGGAAGCGATAAATGAACAGCTGCAGCACTGCCTCATAACGGCTTTTTACCACAAAATGCATGGCTCTCCAGCACTAATTAACTGGCACTAGCTGCTGTAAAGGAGAAAACAAAGGTCTAACGATAACATACCAGAACTAAAAGGAGGTACTTAGAATACTCACCCTGGAAAAACTCCAGGCCATGTGTGACGCCACGTGGTCGCATACATAATCCGCAAAATACGTAGGAAATAATCTTCCTTAACGTGAGCTTGGGGGCATCAGAACCACTCAACCGTGTAGGCTTACATTTCACAATCAAACTAAACAGCCTTAATAAAATCCCACCGAAGTTCTTTAAAATGCTAAACCACCATCTCGATTTGACGGACGAGAGCGGAAAGAACGCTCGACGACAAAAGCGTGCGCCTAAATATATTTGCCTAATAAGGTCGTCGCAGTAGGCGCGACTCCAGATCGCGGGAACTAAATATCATCGAATGCTAAATTGAAAGGCGGCGTAATTGAAACGTAATAGACTTAATGCTCATCGAACCTTTATTTCTACTTGGATTTTAGAAACCGAAGAAAATAAAACAGTGTTGGTGGATGAGCAAAAAAGAGCAAAATATAAGTTTATTTTTTTTATAGAAAATATGAATTCAATAATTATAATGTAATGTTTACTTTTACTATTAGTTAGAGTAACAATATGTATTTAGTTTTAAGCTATGTTTAATGTATTGTTGAATCGAATATGTTTATTATTTATTATTAACTGTCCTATTTTATTTTCTTTTGTTTAAGTATATGATGTTTATTTTTTTACATTTATGCATATGCCTAATACTTATAATATGATATTGTTTTCTTGATTTGGTTAATAAATGATTACTTGAATTTTCTTCTATATATTTTTGAAACTTCTATATTTTTAAGTGTCATCTACTATTTTTGATAAATTTATTTCAATCAACTATCAACCCTACTTATGCAATTTCAAAAGGGTTCAGCCATTCGAAATACGCTGCGCAAAAGAAAGTGCAGGATGATCAAACTTGCCAGTTTCCGAAGTTGGTCCAGCAGACATGCAACTCTTTCCAGTTAACAAAAAGATCATAAAATCAGCACCGTATATAATAAATCCCTTCTACTTGTGTAAACCAGAATATAAAGAAGAAAGCCCAGAGAAAATGGAACGATTGGGAGTTAGAATCAGAAATACCAAAGGCTAGGTCTCAATGAATTACTTAAACCTTTCACCGTGAACATTTTCTTAAAAGAAAATCACAACGAAAATGTACTTGGTTGGGGATTGGATACTTCTAAAGAAGGAAGCGACTATAAAATGGCCATATCACAAATATCAGTAGACACTAAGTTAGAAATATCTCTAATGGGTGGACTTTAGATCATACAAAAATAAAATAGACCATAAAATAAGTCTAAAAATAGGTAGTTTAGGCAAATAGGTTAAAATAAATAAAAAAAGTAGTTTTTTTGCATGTATATAACAAATAAATTAATCGGATAAAAAGTGCTGGAACCTAAAAGAGCCCCTTTCTACGTCATTGGGGCAAATTAAGAGTTTTAAATCCAGTCTAATGAGAAGCTCGTGTCTCCAGGTTGGTTCCCTAATAATGGTGTGTTAATATTGCATATACAACTGGACAGGAATATTTTCAAACTGTTGTAAAACTTCCCCTACGATATGCATTTATTCATTCCACCCAAAACCTTGCTTTTCAACTTTCGTTATGTCACCAGCAAGTGTTGTAAAATGGGCAGTAAATGTTTTATTATAGCAAACTTTTTAGGCATTAAAATTGTCTTTTTCGACAACCGTCAAAATAAGGGAACATTCGCGCATCGCTATCACTGCGCGAAGTTTGCCATTTTTTAACGTGGTAAAAAATAGGATATTTATTTACGTTACCATTGACGACGTGAAAAAAGGCATTTTGCGCACTAGAGCGCCAAGAATTTTCGCGCGTACGGCGCGAAAAATGATTGATATTCTAGTTTGACGGTTGTAGAAAAACATTGTTTGTATTACGAGCGCGAAATGTTTAACAGCGTTCGAATGACATTTTGGACTCGGCTATCACCTCGTCAAAAGAAGTAACATTGTCACGCTCTAAAATCATTAATTTCGCGGGCTTAATACAAAAATTGCTATTTAAAACAAAAATAAAACTATTTTTAGGACAAAAATGGATATAATACGTATTTATTAGAAATTTCTTTAAAAATAGGCAAATAGGAAAAACAACTAGAATTGGCTTTTAAACATCACAGTGGGTTAAAAATTTATGTATACACAGATTCTACAAAAATTAGAGAAAGAAAGCTAACTTGATTATTATTTCAGTTCGGTTCGAAAAGTTTATTCAGATATATTTTGTCAATTGCTTAAATAGATTATCATAATCCACATACACACACGCATACATACCGGCGCGCGCGCAGACGCACACGCACAAGCACTCACATGAACACCCACACAGACACACACGCACATACCTCTTGACTTTGGGCACAATCCCATGGAAATTTTGCTGCTCATTCGTTGCTACTGCATTAATATCATTACTGCCACTTAGTAAATGCAAAAAGAGATTCATAATTGAAGAGAAAAACATCCGATCATTCGTCCTCAACTAGCCTACTGAAAGCGCGATTCTCGGAAAAGGAAATTAAGCACGTATGTCAGCCCTTAATCCGCTGTAGCAAGTAATCACCCGCTGATCAAATGTAGCGACAAGTACTCAATTGCAGGTAAAGGTAAATCAGTATGTCAGCCATCAATAAGCTGTAGCGACGTATCTCCCTCTGATCGAATGTATCAGCAACAAGTCAGGTAAAGGGTAAAGGAAATTATGTATGCCAGCCCTGCATCCGCTGTTGCGAATAATCGTCCGCTGATCAATTGTAGTCAGTTTATTAAATTAAGTTACTCATGGCTTGCCTTTCTTTATTTCGAACATTCAGTATCAAGATTTCTAAACGATTTTAAAACGACGTACATTATAAATCTCACTTTAGCTTCAGCACAAATGTGTATTTTTCACATTTAAATTTGTGCCCATTTGTCCAGCGCTAATTTCCGTCCCTATCATAAACTTGCATTAGCCTTACACTCGAAAAGCGATAAAGACAAATCTACTAGCGGTGCGATGAGTCGCGTACAAATACGCACGACACCGTCCCTCCTAAACATACCTGGAGCGAAGCACAGATAAGGAAGCGTTCGAAGAGTATAAAAGCAACTTCCGCAGTCATTTCAAATTACTTGAGTGCTCGGAGTTTCCACATCCTAATATTCCTCCCTGGCATCGGTCGGCTCCAATCTTTGCTATAATTTCCCGTACACGCCGAAAATCTCCCTGGCATCGGTCGGCTTCAATCTTTGCTATATAATCCAGGTCAACACGATCCAGGGGCCTTCGCCGCAGGTATATAGGTTCACCGGCCGACACTCTGGATTGGCCGCAAAAGCCTCCAGCACTGCCCGGCATTTTCAACTGCCAAACGCGGGCATTGCGAAGAGTAACACTGCTCATCCAAACCACTTCGGAAAGTCGCCAATTTATGCAGAAAGGACGTACCACGTCCAGTCGGGTTTGGTACACTCTTGGTAAACATCGCCGTCACCATGTAAAACACTTAAATTTAATTGAAACAGACCGCTTGTCAAAATAAATAAACTGCTCAAGGACAGGTCTAACGAGTAGCTTCAGAATGTGTAGTTCAAAACGTGACCACCGAGCTTCTGTAGATGGCGCCAAGTGGACAAACCGCCACTGTGCTACAATGCTTGGAAATTTTGCAAAGTGGAAAGCCAAAACCAAATAGCGCATGAAGGTTCTCGGGACCTTAGCAACAACTTTGCCCCCTTTCAAAATTTCGATATCTGTAGCCGTTCGAAAGTTACAGGCGATCCGGACGGACGGACGGACGGACGGACGGACGGACAAAACGTTCGCATAAGTACGCTGAAGCTACTAATAACCAGTCTGCGCCATCTGATTTATATGACGTTTGCTTAATTTTAGATCTCTTGGCCCCCTTCATTTTGAACTACCCAGCAAAAAAAATTTTTGGAGTAAAAACAAAACTTTCATTGGCCTAATTTTTATATTTTCCAAAAAAATCTTGTGTACTTTTATATTCTCGCTAAGTTGTATTCTATTATAAAAACTATAGAATCAATTAAATTATTATCAATTATAATAGCAAGATATTATGTACACCATAAAAATAAAACTTGACCTAATCCAAATGGTAGCTTCAGTTCCCGGGCGGTGCCTCTACTAGTGATCCAAATTTAAAATCATTGTGCATCAAATTACACAAGATATTTTGCAAAAAAAAACTCAACTTTTGATTTTCTAAAAGTAGAATGTATATATTTTTCTGAAATAAAGACCATTATGATTATTATTAATTTAGAACACACTAAATATTATGTGCTAAGTTTGGGACTGTGCATGGCATAGAGAAGTTTGGCCAGTGACTCGGTGCGCCAGGACCACATATATCTCTTCCAAAGATCAGTCGTTTAATATTCTCTAAGTAAAATATCTTCAATGTTATGCTTTCTTTGAGACTTCGTTAGCCCCATTTCGCAAACAGCAGAAAATATTCGTCAACTTTAACAATGATTATTATCCCAAATTATTACTCACAACTTTAATGTTAAAAATATTTTTTATCTACTTTGCGTTCATACTGAGGCTATTACGATACTGGTTTGCGTATCGTAACAGACAAAAAGCAATGCTATAATAAAAATACTAAAAACAGAGTATTTTTTGTTTAAAAAAGTGACAAAGTAGATAAAATGCTGTACGATAAGTCATTTTGTCGCACTTACACCTGTACCCGTACGTGCTACAAAATGCTTCTTATAAAACTCGTATCATAATATACTATTATAAGACTTCAAGATATTATTTTTGTGAAGTAACAAGAAGTAACAAAATAATTAATTATTGTTTTTAATCCGTTATACGATTAATTTTAAGTTTTAGAACTGGCGATTTCCCTAGAGTCTATAAGTGAAATAAATGCTTTAAACTGAAAAATTACTACAAATTTCTTCTTATGAATTTTTGTCATAATGTAATGTATGCCGGCTATAACGTTGTAACGAGCTAAAAACGCCTTTACAACAAACCAATCATGGCACCACGTTGGGCTGCCAGTTTGTAACAGGCTAAAACGATAAGTACGACAAATCAAACAATGTTAAAAGACTAGCGCATAAACTAACTCAAAATTGGGAATGTATTGCATAGGATCGCTGCCCCAGCCCGTTACCAAACAGAGGTGCCGACTAACTTCAGTGGAGCGAGGGGTGGTCTAACATGAGATCACACAGGGCAACGGCCTTATAAACGAAAAGCAGATCTTAATTGCTAGAGCGCCACCATGATTCCTACACGGGAAAATGCGTAGGTGAACCCACTGAGGAAAAGTGGAAGCATAATGAATTCACCTTTCGAAAACTCACTGAACAGCTAGCCAAACTCCTTTTACAACTGAAAAATACATACACAAATCGCATGCACACTATTAGAAGAAAACCATAGTTAAATAAACATGAAATGTATTAGCAAAAATATTTGAATGAGTAAAAGTTACATAAAAATGCAAAAGGGGTTAGTAAAGGTTGACTATTTAAATTGAGTAACGTCTTAATCTATTAAATATGCGGTAAACTTTACATTAAATACTGGAATGAATAGTAAATACTCAAAACACTGGTTCAATTAACAGCAATAAAAGGCGGTAATCAACTAAACATGCCACAAATGCGACACATACTTCATCTGCCACTACTTAAAGTTGAACAGGATCATATAATCTGACGGTAATTAACTAAACTGACAGGTAAGCAACTATAAAAGGTTTAGCAAACGCAAATATATACACAATGAATGTAACAATGAATGCAACGTCACCGAAATTGTCTGACACTTCGGAAAAACACTCGCTACACTTGAAATTCACACTAAAGCTACTACAATATTAAAATACCTTTAAGAAGCTTGGATTGGCTATAATCGATGTCCTATGCCACTGCACACGGTCGCTTTCCAAACACTGCAGAAAACACTTAAGGGGACTGCACCAAATCAACGGAAGCCGCTGGCTGACGGACGGAACCATTGGAATTATCCTCTAACGAGACTTTATCTAAGTCCGCTGCGGTAAATTGGCAGAAGGAAAAGTCGGAAGCTTCTCGAAACATGGTAAGCCGATACTGGGTTTTCACTGAGAGTCCGCCAAACGACGTTTGAGGGGTGCCGCCCCATGATACGAAAACTCCAAAGCTCACACCGGTAAATAACAAAGTTAAGTTCGCCCAACAACCAACGCTACGACGTTTAGTACAATGAGTCCATGAAATGCGGAACACGGAACTTGAGTCACAACGACAGGGGTTTGAATATTTACTTACTTAATCCGGAACCTTGCGGTGTCGGGCTTGATTTGCAAAATTTTCTCCATTGGGTCCTATCTTGGGTTAGCACCTTCGCCTGATGCCAGTCTACTCCCATCTTTGATATTGCTTTTCTTACGTCGTCTTGCCACGTCTGTCTTGGTCTTCCTCGAGCTCTGTTTCTTCCTTCCTTCGTTTCCCATATTTTCTTTGGATATCTTCCTTCTTGCATCCTTGCTAGGTGGCCATACCAACGCAGCTGGCTTTCTTCTATTTTTGTTTGTAATGATTTTACTTTGAGTTGTTCTCCAAGCACTTCATTTCTCTGTCTATCCAATTTTGTCACTCCTGATATTTTTCTTATGTATCTCATTTCAGTTGCTTGAACTCTGGATCGCAGTTTCGGTGTTAATGTCCACGACTCACAGCTATACGTTAGAGTAGGGGTATATATGGCATTGAACACTTTAGTTTTAGTACCCCTAGAAACCTCTTTCATAACCAGAAAATTTTTACTTAGTGCAAAATATAATTTTTCGGTCGCGCTAATTCTGGAATTTACCTCTGCCTCCATATTTCCATTTTCCTCGAAGGTTGCACCTAGATATTTGAATGTATTTACTTGCTGGATTAACTCTGCGTCAACACTGACGTTGCATGGAATTTTTTCTCTTGAAAACACCATTACCTTGGTTTTCGTAATATTCATACGCATTTTAGATTTTAGTTTAAAATGGGATAAACATATATATGCAGTTGTAAAAAAATTACGTAGTTTTATATACATTTTTAAACAATTAAGAGAATTCTTACCATTTCATATTTTGAAACAGATATATAGTGCGCTTGTTGAACCACATCTTTCATATGGCATAATAGGGTGGGGAGGAATATTAAAAACAAACTTAATCTCTTTGGAGATAGTACAAAAACAAATTATTAAAATTATATTCAAGAAAAGTAGAAGGTATGATACGAATAAGCTTTATAGTGAAACTAAAATTTTAGATATTAGGCAAATTTTTTCTAAAACTATACTGCAACAAGTGTTTAGAAATAAACATATTCTTACTAAGAATGTCATCGATCACGATTACGCAACTAGAAATAAAACATATAATGTAATAAATTTACCTGCGAATAAAAAAAGTATTGGAAAAAGAAGCTTTGAATCTTTTGCCATAAAAATATATAATTTATTGCCATTAAATATTAAAGGTATAAGAACCTACAGAGCCTTTAATGCAAGTGTTTGTGACTGGTTAATACATTATTCTAGACAATTATTACATGAAATATT
Source organism: Agriotes lineatus (assembly GCA_940337035.1). Lineage (NCBI taxonomy): Eukaryota > Metazoa > Arthropoda > Insecta > Coleoptera > Elateridae > Agriotes > Agriotes lineatus. The sequence continues at coordinate 52,516 of CALNHX010003594.1, read as the reverse complement.
TAATTAAAATTGAAATGAACTGAACTCCAATGGCGTTCCGGCTGCATCTCTTATCGCCTATCCACTAGCTATTCTTGTCTATGAATTGTATTGTGTAAATAAACCTCAAATATATATTATTATTTAGAATGCCCGCACACAAGTTTTTTTTAGCTTTCGCGGGGACATTGTACTATTTTTGATTTTAATTTTTTTTATGTAGATCGTAATAGGAATGCGATATAGGTATTGAAATTATTTAAATCTTTTTGCCAAATATCTACCAAGTTGTAGTCTCCGGAGATGAATATCCTACTATTATCGTATTTAATGTATTTAGCAATAAATTCGAAGTATTCTTTGTAATCATTAGGTCCTGAATTGGGAGGCATATACACAGTTGCAAAAATGAACTTTGATTTCTTTATTCTTGCTTCTACCGGTATAGAATCGTACGTTTTACATTGTTTTTAATTTTTAAAATTTTTAACGGATTTCTTAATGTTAAGAATACACCTCCACCTCTTGCTTTACCCGTCAATTCAAAATTCCGGTCACACCTAGAGATGGGCGAGTGAGTGAATTTTCGCTCACCTCAAGCACGTTTCACGCTGGCTTTAAACAGTCCCGTTCACGCACGTTCACGCTCACGTTCACTCACGTTCACGGCGTGACACGCCACTCACGACGTGACACGCAGCTTTTATTTCAAAATTTAAATTCAGATAGAACAATGTTCAAATTTAAAACCAATGAAAAAACCCTAAAGAGAACTAAAAATATGCTTGGCACCTGACATAATTCACGTGATATGATGTAATCAGAATAGTTGACATAAAAAGAAAAAAATTAAAATTGACTACAATAACTTCGACAAGGGATAAATACTGATTTCTCGCAAATATATTTCTTGCAGCTGTCTTCAAAGACATTACTTTTAATACCAAAAGCTGTTATTGGAATTGACGTTTCCCTTACTGGTATGAGTACAGAAGGTATATGTTGCTAGGCAACACTTTTAATTCGTAGGTTTGAAAGTACTTTTACGTACAAGGATCAACATTTTCAGCGTTAAGGCGAGTATAAAAAAAACATTACTTTTATTAGAATAATAAGTTTATCTACACAAGTACACAATAAATTGGTTTAAAAATAAAACGTAATCAACATTTTCAGTGTTAAGTCGAGTATACAAAACAAAACATTAGGTACTTTTCTAAAAATAGGTTCATCTACACATTTACACAATGCATTTTTGATTTAATAATAAAACATAATTAACATTTTCAGTGTTAGCCGAGTAAAAAAAAACAAACCATTACTTTTATTAGAATAATAAGTTCATCTACACATCTACACATTAAAATGTTGATTTAAAAATAATATGTAATCAACATTTTCAGCGTTAAGTCGAATTCTGCGCTCTTCTAAAGTTCGCCCAGCTGTAGAAAATACTCTATCGCTTGTAGCGGAACTTGCCGGTATGTTTAAAATTTCTCAAGCTTTTTTAACAGTGGCTTATTTACACTGTTTTTCCAAAATCCTAAAATGTCATCTACATTTCCGAATTTTAATTTAACATACTAATTTAGTTCTGTTTCAACATCATCCTAATTACATGTGTCATCGTCAGAGCTACCTCTAAGTGTAAAAACATAAGAATCTGATGCTGATGTACCAGTTTTGAGTCGTTTGCTATGTATGTCATCATTATCATCTATAGTTTTATTTGCATTATAATCTTCTCTTTTATGTGAAGGTATGAACTTTAACAATTTATAATTAGGGTCCAAAAATAAAGCCACATAATGTAACTTGTTTGGCACAATTTGTGATTTAATGAATTTAAAAGTTGCTGCCCCCTGCAGTTTTTTATTGATTACTAAATATTTAACGTGAAATTAACGTGAAACGTGAATCACGCTTTGGAAATTTTCACTCACGTTCACTGACGTTCACGTCACGATTTTCAAATATTAGTCACGTTCACGACGTGACACGCCGTGACACGACGTGACACGACTGTTTTCACGTCACGCGCCCATCCCTAGTCACACCTACCTATATTATAAATATTCAAATCTAAATTTCAGAATTTTTAATATTATTTGTCAACCAAGTTTCTGTAGTACATATAACATCAGAATAACCTTCAGCAGTACTAATGACGAAATCTTACAATTTGTTCTTAATACTTCTACAGTTTTGATAAAATAATGCTATCTTAGACATACAGTGTGTCCGCGGATTGAGTTCACATAAGGTGTAAATAATAAAAAATATTCGACTTAGAAGCTGATATTCTAGGGTTCGCTCCTGATTGTTCTCAAATCAAGACTTTGAGAAAATCAATGAAATGAATTACTTTTTATCGTGGTTGTAGGAGGCACTCTAACTGGTTCATGAACTAAGATATTAAAAAAAATAATTGAGTGCCTCCTACAGCTACGATAAAAGGTATAATGGTATAAAAGTTCAACAACAAAAAATCAAAAATCAAAGTAGGCCGATTGTCTTAATACTTTTTTTGTTATTTCTTCTAATAAAGGTAGTTTACTCTTGGCCATTTTTTAAAAACCGATTCGAAAAACATATTAACATATTAATTAATTTGATTGATTTTCTTAAAATCTTGGTTTAAGAACAATCAGAGCGAACCCTAGAATATCAGCTTCTAAGTCGAATATTTTTTATTATTTACACCTTATGTGAACTCAATCTGCGGACACACTGTATATAATCTACGGAATTAATGCGAAAGATACAGTGTGATTTTTAAACAATTTAATTGCAGCAGGCCCTGGATAGCCTGAATCAGTTGACAATACTGAAATGTATTGGTGGTGACACCTAAGAACAAAATAAACAATTAAATGACACTATAGTAAAATTAAATGGCGATTCCAGGTTTTGCATAAGCACTAAAATAATAATTTACTAAAGAAATAATAAATGTAAACATAGAAAAAAATATATAACAATTAACAAACACTAAACTTCATTAAGATCAAATAATTGATAAAAAAAAAGGTAAACACACTAGACTTTAATTAGTGATGAACTTGTACAAACCCGCTCCAACAGATTGTGTACATTTGGAACAGTTTTTACTAAATGTTTACGTTCTTCATATCTCAACCAAATTCGACCATCCAATGTCCATCCTTTTTCGAGCTTGAATTTCTCTTGGGCACATTTCAATACTTCCCAGTCTGTTGCTTGTTAAATCTTCCGTTATACCACAACCGAACCCCTTAAGCTTCTTTTTATTTTTGATTATTGTTTTCCGATCGTGATAATTAACAAACTTCACAATACGATGTCGTCCTCTGTTTTTATTTCGACCGATTCTATGCGACCGATCAATTGAAGCCGTATTAATTTTAACATCAAGTCTTTCGTGGAAAAAGTTCAAAATCTCTTGGTCCGTGTTCTCGCCATTTTTTCTTCGATCCCGAATATTCGGATATTATTGCGACGGAAATATTGTTGCCATATATATATTACTTACTATATGAATGTTGCAGATTGTTGACTTCCATAATTAAGGTGTCATTCTCTTTGATGAGCTGCTCATTTTGAATTTCCGGAGTAGAAATTCGTTTTTGCATGTCCTCAACATTTTTATTTATTGTCTCAAACGATTTGTTTCGACCCGCTTTGTTAGATTATCCGCCAATATTTCGAAAAAGCTTTTATCGCTGGCCAATGCTTTTACGGCACTATTCACGATACTTCGAATGCCTTGAATTTGTGACTGCGTTAACACCATTTTTAAAAGTTTGAGGGAAACGTAGCAACCCCAGTGTTAAGTTTATATCACAATCCAATTAGCAAGCAAAATAACTGCTTAGAGTAAGTTTCCACACACTTTTCACTTTTGTAACTGCAATAAACAATGCAAAACTAGGATTACCAAATATGCGTGCTACTCAGTGTCAGCCATATTGCTTATGGTTTATTGTAAAAAGAAGTAAACATTGATAATAAGGAAAAAATCAGAATTACTGCCTTGACTACCACAGTAGTAGATCTTCTACTTTTGTGCATATTAAACACATAGATATTTCAATCATCGACTAGAAAAATAACTAGGTGGTTGCAAAAACTCTCCAATTATTTCTTTGTTTTTTAAATAATTTAATATCTTTAAAGAAACAAAAAAATGTTGGATACATTTTTCTTAATATGCAGTGTTTATCAGCCATATGGAACAAATTCAATATCTCTATATTTTGACACTTGTCACTGATATGCCGAAACACGTCAACCGATTTTGATTGTAGTGGATATTTACTGCCTATTGGTTGCACTAATGGCTCACGTGACTTCAGTCGGTGACGTGACCAACAGTTTTTATTTAATGAGACGGTATGCCAAGTGGCACATCATTGGAAAGGGCATTCAAAGGGAAATTAAGCACTGTAGCTAATTTTTGAATCCCATTCGAAATTAACGAGGAAAAAAATAATTTTGAAAATATCAATTTTAATACATACAAATAAATTACAATTACAGTTAATGTAATGTAATGTAATCATCAGCATAGTTATTTTATGAATTTCAGTTAAATACACCATCCTTGCAATAAATCTAAGTCGACCACGATTTTCAAATTTGCTTTCGGAATATTTAAAAATGTTGGTGGTGGCACTGTAAGTCTATTCAAATTCGAGGTTAGCCGGTACTTATTTATTAAAATTGATATTTTCGAAATTATTTTTCCCTCGTTAATTTCGAATGGGATTCAAAAACCAGACACAGTGCTGAATTCCCCTTTGAATTCACTTTCCAATAATATGCCACTTGGCATACCGTCTCATTTAAAAAAAAATCGGTGACGTCGACGGCAGAAGTCACGTGAGCCATTAGTGCCACCAGTAGGCCGTACATATCTGCTACAATTAAAATCGATTGACGTGTTTTGGCATATCAGTAACAAGTGTCAAAATATGGAGATATTGAATTTGTTCCATTAGTGTGATACACACTGTATACTTTGGACCTCGTTAAAACTTGTTTACACGGCAATGTACAAAATTTACGGGTTACACATGTAGCAAAATACTAATTTCATTTTAAGTTTGATACGTTACTAGAAAAATTAGATGCTGAACAAGACATACTTAACCTATTATTCCCATAAAAGAAAATCCTTAACCTGTAAAATTGTATTTAGATCAGTACATAGAACAAATAAGAATGCTATTGTTACGATCCTGAGGGCCGAGGGATGGATGAGTCGGCAGCCTTGGCGATTAATACGCGAGCGTTCCAGAACTTCTCGAAGCAGCTGCAGAAATATGAGTCACAGCGGTCGAATGCTCGGGAAGCGCCCTTACAGCCAGGTGCAACGGACACTCACGCTTTCAGGGACGCGCTCGAGGGCAACAAACGCGAATGCGTCACGCGGTTCCTAGAAAGGTCGAGCGTCCTCGCGATTAGTCTAGAAAGGAATTACCTGAAATATAAATACACGCCCGCATGAATAGCGGGCAGTTCGAATTCGGCAGCAAAACGCGTTAGAGCCATGTAGAGCTCCCACATAAATAAAAGCCCGTGTGTACATATAACTAATAGGAATAAATAACCATATATAATCGTTAGTGTTTAAGAATGATATAAATAAATAAATGCGTTAATCCATATGTAATAAGGAATAAATGTATCGATAGTTCGTTAGTGCCTGTATTAATTTGTAATCTGTTTGATAATTCTCGTGTGAGCGTGTAAACAATAATCGTAATAATTCATTGTTGTAAATAAATGTTTGAACCCATGTTTATCGTATAATTTTAAATAGCCCGAACGTTAAAAACGTAACAGCGGTGTCGGTGTGAGGTTTTGTACCGGGGGCTATAAGAAAATTATTGAACAAACATTAAATAAATAAATTGTTAACAAGTGCCGATAAAACGACAGTCAGTAAACAAATTTAAGTGTATAGTGTGAATGCCTTTGACGAGATCTCAAAGCAGCAAAATGGAAGCCCAATTAACCCAACTTTTGCAACTGATGCAAGTTAGCCAGGACAAGGCGGAAAAAGCACAGGAGGAACTTAAGAAAGAGATCTAAGTTGGCCAGGAAGAATTGAAAGCCGGCCAAAAGAAGGCACAAGATAAGGCAGAGGAAGCCGCGAAAGCACTTAAGGAATGGCTGAAGGCCGAGCAAGAGAAAGCAGTCCAAAAACTTAAGGAATGGAAAGCCGGCCGAAAGAAGGCAGAAAAACTTGAGAAAAAATTGAAAGCCACTCAAGAAAATCTCAAGGATGAACTTAAGGAAGAATTGAGATCCGGTCGAAAGCAGGCAGAAAAAGCACAAGAGGATCTTAGGGAACAGCTGGAAGCCGGGCAGAAAGCACGAGAAGAGCTGAAGGTCGGGCAGGAAGAGCTGAAGGTCAGGCAGGAAGAGCTGGAAACCGCAGAAGAGAAAGTAGTCCAAAAGCTTGATGGGAAAATAAATAGAAGAGTTCGGTCTCTGTTGTTGGACCTAAGACGCGGCGAGTTGCACGTGGGTGGGGAGGAGCTTTCCCGACACCCAGGAGGAGAGATCGCGGCACAAGTGGTATGGACGGAAGATGTTACTCTGCAAGGACGAACCGAGAGGGTCGTGGATGCATACCTGGATGGCGATCTCCGGAGCAACGTGGTGCGCGTGGTTGAGCCCGATTATGCTGACATTGCGGACGAGTGCATCCTGGAAATGGATGTTGTGGATAAGTGTGAGTGCGCTTTGGACCTGAGACGCGGCGAGTTGCACGTGGGTGGGGAGGAGCTTTCCCGACACCCAAGAGGAGAGATCGCGGCACAAGTGGTATGGGCGGAAGATGTTACTCTGCAAGGACGAACCGAGAGGGTCGTGGATGCATACCTGGATGGCGATCTCCGGGGCAACGTGGTGCGCGTGGTCGAGCCTGATGGTGGCAAGAAGCTCACTTATGGTATCCTGGTATTGAAGACGTTGATGAAGACTGGGCTTAGGGTCCCAGTAAGGATGATGAACGTCAGCAGGGAACTGGCAACCGTCAGGAGGAACCCAATACTGGGAGGGGGCATGAGCCAACGAAAACGAAAGAAGATAGAAGATTTGGTGGTCCGGCACCAAGACATCGTCGAGTGCGGAGATCATCCCAGCGGCCGTACTGATGTAGGAAAACATAAATCATTCGAGTTTGGCAGAAGAGTCTTGCTGAGGACCGACCATTCTGCTCTGGGATGGCTACTGCAGTGCAAGAACCTTGAAGGACAGATAGCTAAGTGGATCGAGCGCCTACAAGAGTACGACTTGGAAATAAATAATCGGCCTGGCACAGCCCACCACAACGCCGATGCGTTATCCAGGGGGCCCGGCCCTGCGGACTGCGGCCAGTGTTTGAGACTGGAGAGTCGTGAAGTACCCGCCAATCGTACCACTGTAGTCGACGACTCGTGGGAGCCAGACGAGTTGCAGAGCAGCCAGGAGAACGACCCCGACTTAGGCACGGTTATAGCCGGGAAGCAAGATGGCCGTCGACCTACCTGGCAGGAGGTCTCCACCACCAACGCAACGATGAAGACTTATTGGGCTCAATGTGACTCCTTGCAGCTGGACAACAACGTCCTGACCAGAATCTTGGAAGATGAGGACAGTAGGGCAACGAGATCACGATCGATAGTTCCAAGGAGTAGAGTGGCCAAGGTGCTGCGCCACCTGCATGATGGCTCCTCTGGGGAACACTTCAGATTGAAGAAGACGTTGCAAGAGGTCCAAGAAATGTTCTACGGGGCAAGCTGCGAAGGTGACGTCCGAGAGTGGTGCCGGAGGTGCGAATCATGCGCTACAGGAAACGGACCGGTTGGAAGACGTAGAGCTCCAATGTGGCAGTACAACGTCGGTGGTCCGTTCGAGGGGATAGCCATTGACATCGCCGGACCATGCCCCGGTACCGAAGCGGGAAATAAATGCATCTTGGTGTGCATGGGACATTTCACCAAATGGCCCGAAGCATACGCCGTTCCGAAGAAAAATACCGGTACTGTCGCTGATGTTCTGGTGAAGCAGTGCTTCGGCCGTTTTGGAGTCCCCCTGGAGTTACATTCCGACCAGGGCCGGAATTTCGAGTTTGGACCGTTCCAGAACGTCTGTAGGATACTGGGGATACGCAAGACCTGGACCACTGCCCTCCATACTCAATCGGACGGCATGGTGGAGAGGATGAACGGAACCATGGGGAAGCATCTGTCCAAGGGGGTTTCCGAGCATCCGCGTGACTGGGACTAGTACATGCACCTGTTCCTGATGGCCTACCGATCGGCAGTACAAGAGACAGCCGGCGTGCGGATCGAGGTCTGCTGTTGCAGCCCGTTACGAAGCGTGGGGCCTACGGCGGACTGCTACTTCTTCAACCAGTCCGTGTGCAAGAAGGGCACCGCCTGTAAATACCGCCATCAAACCCCCACAAAAGCGAGTGACAGGCACCCGACGCAAATCGTTCTGGGACAGAACGACCTAAGGCGGGGGCAGTGTTACGATCCTGAGGGCCGAGGGATGGATGAGTCGGCAGCCTTGGCGATTAATACGCGAGCGTTCCAGAACTTCTCGAAGCAGCTGCAGAAATATGAGTCACAGCGGTTGAATGCTCGGGAAGCGCCCTTACAACCAGGTGCAACGGACACTCACGCTTTCAGGGACGCGCTCGAGGGCAACAAACGCGGATGCGTCACGCGGTTCCTAGAAAGGTCGAGCGTCCTCGCGATTAGTCTAGAAAGGTGTTAGATCATTTTCGACCTCGTTAATTTCTGAAGCCGGTTCTGCCCTAAAACCGGCCCTGCCTTAAAACCGATTGTGTAATTTAAAGTCATTCAAGCTGCGGCAGCGAATTGCCCGAGCTTGTTTGTATTGCATTGTTTCTCACGAGCCTATTTAGTTTTTTTGGGACCTTGCAATTCATGGTAAATCATTTACAACCTACATATCCGTCAAAATTTTGGTATCAGGTCAAGCTTATTTCTGTTCAGGGTAACGTAATCTATATTCGCACGCAGCTCAGCTGCTTTCTTTCGTAGAATTCTTAACGCCGTTAGGGACATTTGATACTAGTCGGTCTCGCAAACAAATTGTCAAAAGGAAGAGAATTTTAGTAGAGCTCCTGTTATTCTGTGCATTATATTTCTGACTTCAGACCTTAATACTGCTTTCCTTTGTGCTTTGTTTTAATCGGGGTTTCCCCGAGTTCATGATGCAGTGTTTCCTTTCGTGTTGCAACAGGGAGACGAAAGATTTAGTGTGGATTAGTAAAAGTGAGATAGACTCTTCTTTAGCGTGGGGGCAATCTTTAAGCTCCGCGATTTTAAAATTAATTAGTAGCGAGCCACCGGCCAGTTCACATGTGAAAATTCGAGGGCAACCGTTATGAGAACTATGTGCGTAATCTTTTACGAGCCTTTGTGGGTGCGTTGCGCCGAGTAAATCGTGTGAGAGTGTTGCTAAAACCTTCGAAGTTAACAAGTCATCTTAGCAAAGAGCCCTCCCGCGGGACGTTGTGTGTTCGGCGGACGTATTTTTTTTGGGCGGCGTCTTAATGTTTGTTTAACTCGACCCCAGAGTCGGGAACGGAGTTCTTTTGCATCCTGTTGCACATTTAATACAAGACGCCCTATGAAGCCTCCTTAATGTGCCCATACTGAGTGGGAAACTTCTGCTGTTTGCAAATCCAGTTACGTCGCGCCGAAATCCGAATATCTTTTCGTTCCCGGGGGAGCGGCTGTATTCATCTCAAATAATTCCAACCCCTTCTTGGGCCGTGAGCCACGGCTTCCGCACAACACTTGGGTTTACCTTTTTCTACACTGCAGGAAGCAATCACCAACCCCAGCGTCCTTTGAAGCATCCCCGAGGCTTGGACTTCCAACAGACTACCATGCCTGGGCTAAGGTAAATTTGTACATTGTTAACTATTACTGTTACGCTTATCCAGTGCCGGGTGTGTTATTATCATTTGTTTATTGCGCAGTGTGCGGAGCTACGAACATTGCGTACGTCTTTGTATTTTAATTAGGTCAGTTGATCATTGAACGCGGAAGCTTTACTCCTGCCAATATTTCAGTTGTTTATTTTTTGTAACTCTGTTTAGACTAAGTTAGTTCTTGCGTGGGATCCCCTTTTGTCCTCAGCTAGGGTGTAACTTTTTGATAGCCGACCTTTGGCTTAATGTACTAAAATTTAAATCATTAAATTTAATTATTGGCTAAATTAATTATTGGTTTGATTTAAATGTGTGAACCTACTGAGTCTTCAACTAAAGACGGCTTTAGCCGAGTGTAATTTCATGTAAAGACCAGAGCATGCGATAGAACGCGTAAGCCCTTAAGATCAGGGGTGTTTTGTATTTTGTTATTAGCTTCCAGAGCGGCGGCCATCGAAGGTAAGTGACTTTGATTTTTGTGGCCACCCTACGTTTGCATCCGGCGTCGGTGGAGCTGACGAGTGACGCTGGAGTGGTGTAAAGCAACCTGGAGGACTTTTTCATTGCTACGTGGTATTTCTTGTTTTCGCTGCTTTAGCAATTCTCTGTTTAAAAACAAGTGGCGCTCCGAGCATTTTCCCCATTTATGAATTGAATTGTTAGGGATTAGAATAGGATGACCCCTGTCGGTTTCGTTAAGTTTGTAGAACCACGCTTTCCCGATTAAGCTAGTTGAGGGTAACAGAAGCCGAGCATCTGCTTCGAGACATTTTTAGATCTGTGTCTTTTAGGAAACCGGCAAACCCTTCTAACCCTAACCCAACCCGCTCTTTGACGTTGAATACATGCAATGTCAATTCATTAAGATTATACCGTAACAAAGGAATTACCTGAAATATAAATACACGCCCGCGTGAATAGCGGGCAGTTCGAATTCGGCAGCAAAAGGCGTTAGAGCCATGTAGAGCTCCCACATAAATAAAAGCCCGTGTGTACATATAACTAATAGAAATAAATACCCATATATAATCGTTAGTGTTTAAGAATGATATAAATAAATAAATGCGTTAATCCATATGTAATAAGAAATAAATGTATCGATAGTTCGTTAGTGCCTGTATTAATTTGTAAGCTGCTTGATAATTCTCGTGTCAGCGTGTAAACAATAATCGTAATAATTCATTGTTGTAAATAAATGTTTGAACACATGTTTGTCGTATAATTTTAAATAGCCCGAACGTTAAAAACGTAACACTATGTTATCTTTCAAACAAATGTATTCTACAATAGGATATTGCTTTTCTGTCTGTGACTAACTCTTCCCAATTTTATATTCTAAAGTCCTTCAAATCTGCTTCTATTTGTTCCTACCATGTCTTCCTGGGTCTGCCCTGCCTCCTTCTTCCTTCCGGTTCATTCATCATTATTTGACGTACTTATCAGTTCATTATCCTTCCACCTTTTCACATGTCCCAACTATCTCAATCTATTTTGCTGAACTATCGTTTTTAAAAGTATGTAAGTAAGTAAAAATAAAAATCTTAAGTTCATTTTTATTGCGCTGAAATTTGACATTAATTGTAAGTTTTACATTTAAATCTTGCAAATACAGGCACCAGCATTAATAATCGTACAAATTGTTTGTTGGCGTTTATTTTTGTTAGTAATAATAATTGGAAAGAAATTTCAATTTCATCAATGTTTGTTCTTTTCCTTAGCAGCGAGCGACAAAATGTTTTGGCGCTCGTCTCATAGTAACAAGCGGCAAACTACTTTCGCGCTCGCACCTTAGGAAACGTGAACTTTGCTTCACACAAGTGAGCGTAAAAGTCTACTTTCTATAACTGTTGTAGAAAAAGAAATTTATACACATGCTCGCCGTTTCTGACTATTAAAAATTTAACGTTATGATTGCAGTTGGAATTACTTTATATATCCGATACAGACAAGTAGACTTTGATATAAAAACCGGCGCCATAGAAAATATACCTAAAACATGGAACCCTTTATCAATAAAACTAGCAGCAGCAATTTCCTTAGGTATGACTGTAGTAGGAAATTTTCAAGAAACAGCATTAATATTAATACACCTTGGAGGGGCTTTCGTAACATTCTTTTCAGGAATAATTTACTTCTTCATACAAGTAAGTGCATTTTATAGTGTTTTCATAAAATTTTAACACTTTTCTTTTTAGACCCGAATATCCTTTGCCAGCAGGTCTGCACAAAACATAGTTAATTCTAGTGGTTTAATTACTAACAATGTACTTTATTTACGGATACTTTTAGCGTGCTCATTTGTTCCACTTTTTTGTTTAGTTGGTATTTGTGGCGCCCTGGCTTGGAGGGAATTTAAAGGTACGTGTATGTCACATTATATTTCTTACTTATGTAACACAAAGTGGGACACTTTTTTAATAATTGCTATATATAAGTAAGGAAAAAAACCATTTTATTTAGTAGCAACATGATATTGTTCATTTTCGTCATAGATACAAAATATGAAAAGCTACTCATAACTCGCAAGGGATGTTTCGAATAATTTCTCCCTTAACTTTATGGTAACCATGTAACTACAAACAACATCTTAGCAACCATACATTCAGGCAATCCTGGATGTTACTTACAGGTTCTTATTTTGAATATGACATATGACACTTATGACATTTGGAAATTTCATACCATTTTTATTAATATGCTAGTAAATAAAATATTGTATGCACCACGGGAGATATTTATGTGCTTTACCTTCGGGTGACTTACAGAGCTCGGGCCACAGCCCTCGGTCTTTACCAATGTCAACCTCAGGTAAAAACACATTCATATCTCTCTTAATGCGTAAAATTTATATTTCAGATCATTTATAAACAATTAATTGTATCCATGTTGATGACTAATCTAACTATAAAATCATATTAATTTTTATCTGCGACAGTGTGTAAAATTGACTTTTAGTTGGAAGTTTTAAGTTTGTAAAGCGACTGTTTAATAACATGTTTTCATTAGTTCACGTCGTCAGTAGCAAGGTGTTTTAATAGTTATTTGTACAACTAGTTTTCAAAGTCATACTTTTTTCATGAATTCGCCCTCGTTAATCAAGCAAATAAGGTAACGGATAGGTACTCCTCTACGACCCCGGTAGAGGGCAGACCTATTTCAGGGGTTAGCGACCCTGCCTACGTGAGCTCTTGATTTTCCTCCGTCTCCTATAACTGGAGGGAATCATGTCCACATCCAATTCCCAATCCTTTAAAACCACAACTTAACCTACCTTATCCTAAGCCAACTCGCCAAGACGCCTGGCAAGCGTGGCGTTTTACTGCCAAATACTCCTTAATGAAAATAATGAAATATCGAAGTCTAGAAATACCCCAGGTGAGTGGAGTGCAAAACTCACAATCTCACCCTGATACGTCAGGCTGCCCTACGGATTCTGGGGAGGGCAAGATTTCGATTGGCAAAGATAATTTACCTAAACCAGCAAACTTAGTCAAACTAAAATTAGCAACTTATAATACCAGGACACTCAGAAGCAATGACAAACTCATAGAATTGGAAGAAGAATTAAGTACAATCAAGTGGGACATCGTCGGGTTGTGCGAAATAAGAAGAGAAAGAGAAAACTGGATGAATTTAAAATCCAAAAACACATTCGTATACAAAGGCGGAAAAGATGGAACAACGGGGGGTATTGGATTCATCATAAATAAGAAATGGACAACTTATATTAAGACCTTTAAAGCGATTTCAGAGAGAGTAGCGTATATAATTATAAAAATAAATAATAAGATAAAAATAAAAATTACGCAAGTGTATGCTCCCACGTCGAATTGCTCGGAAGAGGATATAGAGATATTTTATGAACAGCTAAAGATGGCTATGGAAACTGACAAAGTTAAATGGAACGTTGTTATGGGGGACTTCAACGCCAAATTAGGCAAGAAACAAGAATATGACGAAGAATATGTAGGTGAATTCGGATTGGGTGAAAGAAATGAGAGAGGAGAGATATTATTGAACTACATGAGCGAATATAAATTATACGGAATGAACACCTTTTTCAAAAAAAGACCAAATAGAAAATGGACTTGGGTATCCCCAAACGGAGAAGTAAAAAACGAAATAGACTATATCCTCACCGACAAAAAGCTTTTAATACAGGACGTTACGGTGTTAAACTCGTTTAACACTGGTAGTGATCATAGACTAGTGAGAGCTACACTTGTTATAGATAAGAAGCTAGAAAGAAGGAAAATAATTACGAAACAAACAAAAAAATTAACTGCAGAAGAAATAAAAGAAAACCGTGAAATATTTCAAGACATGATTAATAAAAATTTAAATTTAAACACGATTGAACAAGAAGACTGTAACATTATAGAAAAGACAAACAAGAAAATAACAACAGCAATCGGCATGGCAGCAGAAGAACTACGAAAAAGACTACCGAAAACAAACCATAAAAGAAATATTAACAACAAAATAAGCCTATTAATGGAAAAACGAAGAATATTGGCGAGAGAAAATAAAAGAATAACAGCGGAATTTAAGGAACTTAACAAAGAAATAAGAAGAGGCATAAGAGAAAAAAAGTTACAAGAGCAAGAAAAGCAAATAAACGAAGTAATAGAAAAAAATAAAGGAATGAAAAGCCTCAAACAAGAAACAGGAAGAAAACAAACATATGCGCTACGTAATAAACATGGTGTTGTTATACATGACAGGGACGAAATACTAAAAATAGTAGAAGAATTCTACACGGAATTGTATAAATCTAAAGTAAAACCCCATCAAGAGAAAAAAAAGGGAAGGAAAAATAAAAATACAAAATGTGGGATCAGAAGACCAACCGGACATAACTATAGACGAAGTCCAGGAAGCTCTGAAACACATGAAATCTAATAAGGCCACAGGTGAAAAATCTGCTGATGAAAACAACAATGCTACTTAACATTTGCTTGAAAAATGCCGAAATACCGAAATCATGGAAGAATGCCAATGTGATATTAATATATAAAAAAGGAGAGAATACAAATCTTGAGAACTATCGACCAATCAGCACCAGGGACCACCTATTAACAATTAAAATATTAATAGAAAAATCTAATGAATACGGATTCCCGTTGTATATGGCATTTATAGACTACCTAAAGGCATTTGACAGCATTGAACACTGGGCTGTCTATAAGGCACTGCAAAATAGCAGAATTGACCAAAGATATATAGAGATCATAAAGCAACTGAACGAAGAAGTAACAGCAACGTATATTTTACATGAAAAAACAAAACCTGTCCCACTTAGAAGAGGAGTGAGACAGGGTGATACACTCTCGCCAAAGCTTTTTACACTAGCCATGGAAGACGTATTCAAGAACATGAACTGGACCGAAAAAGGCATAAATATCAATGGAGAACGACTGACTAACTTAAGATATGCAGATGACACCGTCCTACTGGCAGACAACATAGAAGACCTAAAAAACATGATAGAAGACCTGAACAGAGAGTCACTAAAAGTAGGATTGGAAATGAACCTAGCTAAAACCAAAATAATGTATCCAGGTCCAGAGATTGAGATACAAGTGGAAGGAATCAACATCGAAAGAGTAAAAGAATATATATACCTGGGACAGAGAATTGAATTAAGCAGAAACAACGAAAAAGAAGAAATTAAGAGGAGAATTAGAATGGCATGGGTGGCATTCGGAAAGTTATCGTTCATCTTAAGAAACAACAAAATCGCGCAACACCTAAAAACGAAAGTGTTCGAACAGTGTGTTTTGCCGGCAATGACGTATGGAACAGAAAATTGGACATCGACAAAACACAACATAGAAAAGATGAAAATAGCTCAAAGAGCAATGGAAAGGGCCATGCTAAACATCACGAGAAAAGACAGAATAAGAAACGAAAAAATAAGGTCGATAACGAAGATAACAGATGTAGGCATCAAGATAGCACAACTAAAATGGAATTACGCCGGACATGTGGCTAGACTTGAGAAAAACAGATGGAACCGCAAGATTATAGAATGGAGACCATATCAACATAAAAGAGGTAGAGGAAGACCACCTATGCGCTGGTACGATGAACTCAAGAAAACGAGTGGACTAAAGTGGATTCAAATAGCACAGGACCGTGAACGCTGGAAGGAATTAAGGAAGGCCTATGTCCAAAAATGGATTTAAACAGGCTATGAAGAAGAAGAAGAATCAAGCAAATGAATGAAAAAAGAAACTTTCAAAACGTGTTGTACACGCTGTGTTTTTGCATAGTGATCTCTTGGAACTCGAAATTTAGTCGAAAAACACTTCGGAATTTACAACTGTCAAATTGACAATTCACAATTTTAATAAAATGGTTTAAAAAAGTGTACTTTTTCACGATTTTGCGTTAAAAAAGTGGTACTTTCTTCCCGATTTTTCGTTAAAAAAAGACGACTTCCATGATCACTATGCAAAAAATTACGACCAGTTGCTAGTAATCCTAATTTATATTTAACTATTTTCTTATATTTACGGTGTTTTCTAGATTCTATCGTAGATAAAATATTGTATGATACACATGCGTAAAGCATCTTTAGTCACTCCCGGGGCTTAAAACGATCGCTCACTAGCGTTTTAACTCTACCCCACTCGTGACTAAAGACTAGCTTTACGCACTTGTATCGTAAATTTCTATTAAAATTCGAAATACCATAGTTCAAAACTGCAGTATATACGTAATTTAATAGAATATTTAACTCATAAAACATTGAACTTGTATATTTGTATTTAAATTATGTACATGTTTCGAATTAATGTATTCAAATATAATTTAAATTAAATGTTGTCTCTATAATACTAGTTATATCAGTAATGTCATATCTACATGCATGTTATAAATCATTCTGAACTAGAAAACTATTGCATTTCAATATTACTGTGAACTAACGGCATAAGTATACTGTTTCTTATAAACCAATATTTTAGGGACCACTTACATCTGGTGGACCGAAAAGGAAGGAGCCTTTGGATTACGACTAATATCGACTTTCTCCGAGTGGGCTCTAGCTATCCTAATGCACGTCTATATATTTACCTTTAAAAGCGAATTTAAATCTCTACAATTTAAAGAAGTGTCGTTTATGGCATGTAACAACAGAATGGAAAACACTAACTGCATGCCATGTAAAAATGGTGAATTAAAAGATGAATCAGTGGAAATAAATAGGTCAAGTGGTATATCACCGGAAATAAACAGAATGATCAACAAGTTGCTGAAAAGTAACCATTTAAGTGATACATCAACAGACATAGTACGTATATTAAATATTTTTAAAGTTTTTGAACATTTTATTGTAATACCACAAGATTTTCAAAGCATAGGTACTATTTCAAGCATTTTTTAAATTTTTAGTTTCAAATATATTTGTGGTGTTCCAATAGATTGTTTCAGTTAGATTAACCAATGAAAATTTCTTTTATATACAAAAACAATCACTCCCCATATTAATTAGAATTTGATTTTTGACATGGATGTACGATATATTATTAACGTATTGTTACGTGTAATTTTACATTTAGATACAGTTAAGGATTGTTTGGATAATTTCTTAGCTTAAGGCCCATAAGGACAGAGACTTGAACTTGTGATTACTCCTACTTGACTTTAAATCGGCAACCATCCTTACGCTTTCTAACTCTGCGGTTTGACTCAGACTACCTGTATTCCTAAGCGATAATGACCTTTCTTGGAAGAGGATTAGTTTGCCGATCAACGGAATGTTTCAAAAATAGTTTTTCTAACAATTGGCAGGCAGTGTCATGAATACGTATACAATATACATTTTCCATAGCTAAATGCAATACCAATATATTAACAAATTCATATTTTGAAACACTGAAAGATGTTTACTATTGTTTAATTATAATATAGTTTTATCTCTTGTACTCTTTTTTACGTATTATTTCTGTGTATTATTTATTGGAATAAGCCAAACCAACTAATACAATAAAATGCAGTTTCTGAAATGTTTGTAGGTACCTACGATCATTAGGACTGCATGATAATAAAGAGAAATACATATATCTTTTGGCCTAATAGTAACCGAGTTGAATTCATTTTGCATGTACTAAAATGCCGTAAGAATCGGCAATAATTTGTAAAATGATTAATCAAATAAATCACTTTTAATAAATCACTGTTAGCTCACAATAATATTGTCTGATTCATCGACTAATTATGTACTGTACCTACCGTTTTTCATTATTCTTTATTGTTCGATTTCAACATATACATGTTTATATTCAGATGCATGGTGTTTGAATTATTGCAAACTTAATTAAATATTCAAATTCAAGTTTTTTTGTATAGAATTTTATTTGCCTTAATTTTAGTCAATTGCGTTGGTCAGTTCTGGTAACTCGGGAAACGTCTATTTAAAATCGTTCATTTCTAAATTAAAAGCAAAGTGTCACTTTTTTCAGTGAGTGAAAAAAGTGGCAATTCACACTCTTAAATTAATTTTAAAAAGCCTACTTTTTTAAATGAAATTTAAAAAATTATATTATCTCGTGATACCATGACAAACATCGCATTTTCCAGTTGAACGTTTGGGAAATTAGAAAATAGTTATTTATAATAGACTGGCGGAACCGACAGACGTTCTCCAGCCGTTTAGGAAGAGTTCAGTGACATACACACGTACAGAAGAATTATATACAGTCGATTTTAATTTTTATTTGAGCATTTCTTGAAATAAAATGCGTATGAGGTATGACGTTATCGATGTTTTTTAAATGGCAATCTTCTTTTATATTACGGAATTTGAAAAAAATGCTCTTTTTACTTACGTTAAGCTGATTTTTTAATATAGGTCAGGTGATCAAAAATTAAGAAAAAAAATTTAATGTTGCACAATACTAAATTTAATTGCAATGATAATTTCAAAAACAACTAAATTAAATGTACAAATTGTGCACCGTTGTCTGCCTGACAGTAACTAAGGTGGCCGACATGTCTTTTATTGATTGCTGTCATCGATAAAAGCATAAAATCGTACTTCTTAAAATAAAATTTACCATTTTGCAAATTTTCTTAGTTTTTGGTCATTCGACCTATACCCAAAAATTACCTTAGCGTAAGTGAAAAAAATGCGTTCTTTTAAATTACGTAATAAAAAAAGAGGGTTGCCTATTAAAAAAAACATCCATAATGTCATACCTCATACACGGGACACCCTGTATGTATGCATTTTATTTCAAAAAATGCTCAAATAAAAATAAAAATCGACGGGTCAGAGCGTTTTTTCCAAAAGTTATTCCTTGAATTTTTAACGAATTCATCCACTACTTTACGAAAGCACTGTATATAAAGATTGGGGTAGATGAACTCGGTAAAGCTCGTTGTTCCAGATTTATTTAATTTTTGTATTGATTTGATATTCTTATACTTCAATTTGACATATAAGTACCTAATGTAATTTCGTACGTCAAACGTCATTACTTTTCATATTAGTGTTATAATAAACCGTTTCTAATCCAACTCACTAATGTTAAACGGTGTGCTAATGATTACGACAAAAAAATGTAGTTTCGATTTTGTTACGTTACGTCATTGTATAATTATAACCATTAATTCTTTGTGATTAAAACAAAATAGCTGCAATTTTTAATTTAACCCACTATATAAAAAAGATATACATATATGGGAATTTGAAGTGAAGTTTAGTTCATTTTTTTTGGAGGAAAATTTGTAGAAAGTATTGCATTTCTAGAATAACAATTCTGCAACAGATTTATTGGAATGCCTCACATTATGAATTCCAATGTAATTTTCTTTAAATAGAATCTAAGTGCGATAACGGTAATGACAATTTAAGGGCTCATTATTTGATTATGAAGAAAAGTAATAAAATCATTAACCAGTTGACCAATAAGCGAAGTAATGAAAATATCTCTACCTTTTCCCCAAATCTTTAAATAGGTACTTGTACTTTAATTATGGCAATTCCGTATTTGCTATTATCGTAGCGCATTCGGTGGTGATACTGTGCTTGCAGTGTATTTATATTATAATCCTATAGTCTACGATTTAAAATGGCTAAAGCTAAATGTTTAAGCATATCCAGAAAAAGCAAAAAAATGCTTATGAAACAAGTGAGAATGCGGTGAGTACAAAGTTTTATTAATTGGATAATAGCAATATCTTTAGTATGTATTAAAATTATATGTAAATTCAGCAGGCATAGCTAAAGACCTTTTAAGCGTGTTTAACTTATTGCGTTTTTTTTTTAGTAAAATACTAAATAATTTAGTAAATTCCGAAAATACTACTTTTACTGCTTCGACACTGGATACTGGTGATAACATGTCACTTGATGATACTCGAGTTGCAAGTGCTTTATCAGGTATAAGTGATTCAAACGAGCTTCAACGTTTTGATGAAGAACAACCTAGTGACGATGTCGATGAACGGGTCGTTGAATGTTCTTTTGACCAAATTGAACTATTTTTGGAGGAAAATGAAGAAATAGCCGCTGATGATATTGAAACGGATAATTCTGATGCTGACTGCAATTTTATAGATAACAATAAAGATTCAACGAACATAGCAAACAGTCTTGCCGTAGAAAATACACGATTTACCATTAGTGGTAGACGAATAGTGAATATTTCGTACTTTCTTGATCAACTCAAATCTCTGAAACATAAAGGTATGGTTTTCAATAACTCAACTTTTAATTACGTGAAATTAAAAATCAATTATTTTAGGATTTGGTTGTTCCTTTTTTGACATGACTGTGGTGTCTGAGAAAAGGGAAGGATTACACAGTGTCTTTTCTTTTAAATGTGATGTTTGCAACATTGTTCAAACAGTTAGAACAGAAAAACCTGATTCAAACAAATTCATTACTGCGAATATAGCCGCTGTTGTGGGATCACTGGCGAGTGGTATTGGTTACTCTCAGTTGTGCGAAATATTCGCAAGTATGGACATTTACAACATGTCCAATAAAACGTATTCCAAATATCACAACAAAATTGCTCCTGTTGTCGAAGAAGAAGCGCAAAAATCTATGAAGATTGCTGCTGAGGAAGAAGCTAGATTAGCAATTGAATCTGGTAACGTATCAAAAGATGGAACCCCTATCATATCAGTAATTGTTGATGGTGCCTGGAGTAAACGATCCTATCGCACAAATTACAGTGCACTCTCTGGGGTGGTAAGTAATGGTATAGTTTCTTTCAGAACTTCTAAATATACTTATATTTAATTTTAAAAAACATTGATTTTCTTGAAATGCGGTTATTGTCATATCGTCCGACTTTTGAATTTATTTTATTTTATGTGTTAAATTGCGTATTAGTTTCAAAGTAACGAAATATTTTATGTATTCCCCATTGCGAAATTTTTATTTCAAAAAACCTTAAACGTTACCTATGCAAAATTTGGCACTACGGAAGTCAAGTAGGGGTTATACATATAAACTTTTAAATAAGAAAATCTTTGTCGAAATATAAAAATACACTGTCTGTATACTTTTTTTATATTTTAGGCTTGTATTATCGGCGCAAAAACAAAAAAAATTTTATACTTGAATATAAAAAACAAGTATTGTTATGTATGCGCCAGAACAAAGAAAGGCATTGCAAACGAACACGATTGCTACAAAAATTGGAACGGTACTTCTACAGGAATGGAAGCGGCCATTATAGTGGAAGGATTTCAAAAATCTGTTGCTACGCAAAATTTAATTTACGGCAAAGTAATAGGGGATGGTGACAGCAGCGTATATAAAAGAATATTAGAAGCAGCTCCTTACGGCCCAACTTTTGTTATCGACAAAATAGAATGCAGGAATCATTTGCTCAGGAATTATTTAAATAAGTTATCCGAACTCGCCAAGGACACTAGGTTTCCGGTAATTCTGAGAAAAACGGTTACCAACAGTAATACATTGGGGAGATTTAGAAATGCTGTTACCAAAGCCATCGAATACAGAAAACAAGGAGATGCACCCTATCATTGTTTGAGAAACAATACGGCAAAACGGTGAAAAGGAGTGGTCTAATTATTGACGAAGATGCACATTACTTAGCATGTTCTCCGGACGGATTAATAGACCAAGATTGTATTATAGAAATTAAAAGTTCCGAAAAAAGTGGAAGTCTTTGTCCAATTGAAGCGGCTGAGCAACACAAAATAGATTTTTGCGAATTTAAGGATGCCAAACTAATACTTAAAAGAAATCATAATTATTACTATCAGGTACAGGGCATTCTACATATCAGCAAAAGAAACCTTTGTTATTTTATAATTTATACCAAAGGAGGAATACATGTGGAGGAAATTGCTAATATTATCTATTGATTGGCTTATTGTGTTTCTTTTTCTTATATCAGTTACAATAATACGCTAACATACATAACTATAAACTGTTTTTAATATGTACGTTTTTTATTACAGAGATGACAAGTTTTGGACCGAGCATATGGAAAAAAAATTGTGCGAATTTTACATGAAATCGTTATTGCCAGAGCTAGTTGACTCCAGGAGATCTCGTAAAAAAAACATTAGATGCGCTTACATGCCTTGATGCAGCAAGTATGCCATCACTTTGGCGATGTTGTGATACACAAGAGGTAATTTCATTTGGCGATTAAAAACACAAAAATACTTGTATGTTATTTGTCTAAAAAAAGTGGAAATAAGCTTTTCCATCATTTTTAAACACGCCGAAAATATATTTAATATGTATATTTCGTCAGTCTCAAGCCCGAATAAAGTGCGAGGGGAATTGATGTGATTAGTTGTCAGTGAATTTTATGACCCCGCTGCAGAGTACGTAACTTTACTAATCATCCGCTGCAGTTTAAAAACGCTGCACAAATTATTTGTTGTAAATTCGATGTTTAACCAGCAATAATTTTTTGTCTTTACTCTACTATGTTTATTATACAGAAAAACAAAATTTCACCAACTTCGGCGGATATTATGACATATCTAACTTCTAAGTAAAATCAGCATTCGAAATGAAGAACGAGAGCCAAACAGCTGTAATCTGTTGCGTTTCACGGATTTCTAATCTGCTCGTTTAGCTGAGAACGCTCTAGGCTAAAATCCGCCTACCTGAGCAGAGCGCAATGGTACTGTGTTTAGTAATTTTGTTAGATTTAGATACGGTTTTTATATGATTCCGGGTTTAAATGAATGTCAAAGTATATTGTCAGTATTGATTTTGGTATTAATTGTGTTTATTCACCCTTGCACATGACTATTTTCTAAAAAGTGCCACTCTTGTAGTTAATATTTAGTCAATTAAAAAAGCACATTTTATTAATTTCTACCTGATCTACATTGTATATAAGCACAACATATTCGTAAGCCGCAAGTAATATAGTTAAGATTCATATTAATGTAGTCAGGCATCTTCCAAGTTGATTCAGACGGGCAGAAATAGCATTAAAATTTTATTAAATTTCAAATAATGTCTTCTTGTAAAATGTGTTGCCTACCCCCTGTCCTTATGAGCCTTAAATGCATTCACATAGTTAGATTCACCTGCATACGTTAGGTGTAGCTTTGGTTGCATACTCATTTTTGCAATTTTTGGGACTTTTGAAAAATCCTTGTTTAGGGAATTTTGAGTAACAATTTTGAAAATTGTTTTGATAGTACGATTTCCGGCGACCATTTTTAAGTTTTCCTTTTTGGAGCTGCATGTGATCTTTGGAAATTTTCACTTAAGTGGATTATATAGTTTCCATAGTTCTTTGAGGAATCTGCCATCCAGAAATAGGAAATGGGTGTTATATTGCTAAAATGAATCCGATTGTATTGGGATAAATATATATTTCTGCAATTTACTTACTCGAGGCCGCATTACAACTCTGGTATGTTAATTTATGATTGCCGTAGAATATTTTTCGATAACGTCTTGTATTTAGGCCTCCTCGTTCTAGTTTGGCCTCCTCGTTCTAGTTTGGCCTCCTCGTTCTAGTTTGGCCTCCTCGTCCTAGTTTGCTGTATCGTTCTCCGATTTTTCGGGATCCATTATGCCTGTGGCATTGGTGTTGCTTGGCTAAGGCACCTGGAGCAACAATTCCGTTCCAATCCGAGCCCCTCAGCACATGTGATAGTTCGCATGCAAGGCTTCTCCCCATGGTGACTGCACTCGACTGCGTTTCTCACCTGCAAAGTTAGATGAAGCCCTGACCCTTTGGAGGTTATTCAAGCTGGTGGACATCTTAATAGCTATCCCCCATAGCTGTTGATGTAGCGATCCTTCTGTGCACGATCCAGGTATCTGCAACACCTAGTGTTATCTACCTTTTGGTGTTTATTGAACTAAAAATATCGTTCGTTATGGCACTATGATCTTTACTTTATGTATTGTACTTACCTAGGTATATGCTAGCGAAATTCATGTCGTTTTACATGCGGAATATTGTGTAGCTTCGTTGTACATCACGTGCAATTACTTTTGTGTCATAGGATAATGTCATTCTATGCATTTAATATCTTTGCGTTTGGTAGTACTGCTTTGGTTGCATTCAAGAGTACTTGTCAGTGTTTCAAAATTTAAACCATTATTGGCGAGGGTCTCCGGGAGCATCAATTTAACATTTAACATAATATGAGCACCGTAAATACACCATGTTATGTGTATTAGCACTCCCCTAGGCGAAATGGTACCAATTCGAAGAGGTTCGCGACTAGATAGAGTATTTACCTAATTAATCAAGCGATTTAGAACTTACTATTCTCCCGCATTCCGGTATCGCTGTTTTTAATTATATTTAAGTCACTATCGTAGTTGATACACGGGTACTCGAACGAATTGCGATTATCGTAGTCACATTTTAGACTTTATTAATATAAAATCTTGTACATTACATACCACTAAAATTACATTTACAAACTATTCCATTTACATACTATTATCACAGAATTGTGTTGCCTTTTTCCAAGTATGACACAGAATTTCGAAGGTGTACAAACTGAAATAAATAACTAGGTTATTTCGAGTCTTGGTGTTTTGCTGACTTTTATTTTTTTTTTTTTTGTGAAACAGCTAGTGGTTTAGGAATTTACGCGGCCATCTGTAGGTTTTCTGGTTTGGACCGTCTCAAACCAGTGGCGCTTCCGGACAACCCACCCCATCCTGCTCAGGACCTAGCTTGGCAAACGTTTGCTACACGACTAGACGATTCCTGTACCACCCTGCTGTAAAGTATTTATAATTTTTGTCTTTACGTGCGAATAAAATTCCCGTGTGTAGCAAATGTAATAAATTTGGCGCCTCTGACGTGGAGCCTTTGGTTAAGTAGTTTGGCATTTAGTGCAGTATAGAGTATTTGATTAGTATCGATTGGTTCCTTGTCGTATCGGTAATTATCGGATTATAGCCTTTTTGTTGCATATCTTGAGGAATTTTGTTAGAATTTAGGAATGTGTGTTTAGATTAGGTACAATTTTTGGGCATATTAGTAGGTATTAGTATTATTAGTACTGAAGGGCTATTTTTGTTTTTCTTTTGTGCTCTTATTAGTAAGGTTTAGTATTTTTAGTATAGGTATAGGATTGTTTAGTTACGACAATTACAATGGATGTTGGAAGATTATTGGCGGACGAGCTAACGTATGAATTGCTAATTCGTGGATGTCCAGTGGGTTCGAACGTAACCGAGAAGAGATCAATTTTGCGAGACGCTATGCATAGACAGCAGTTAGGAACGCTAGACGTGACAACAGGAATTTATTTCAAGCCTGATGAAGAACTGAAGATTTGTGCTACAAAACTTCACGAACTGCAAGAGGCATTAGAACATTTTGATGTCAATAACAAAGATAATGAAGTACAACGCATTAGGGCAAGAATGTACCATGTTTTAGGTCGCTTACGTCGACTTAATGTCGAAAACAACATGCAACAACAGCATCAGCAAACACTGTTTACCGAATTAGGTCAGTTATCTATAGCTATCGATCAAGCTTATTCAGGTTACCACGAACAAACTATACATGAGCAAGCAACAGTTCAGTCTCAACAACAATCTATTCTAGATGAGCCTAATTTACTACTTCCAGTTACCACATCCTTGGCAACTACAGGTGCAGAAGAAAATGCAACTGCCATCGGGCAACTCATTGATCATGAGATGTCGATATTCCCAACACAATTTGAACCATCGAAACGTCGAGTGAGCTTCCATGAGTCAACGCCAGAGCGTAACGCTGAAGTTTCCCATCACGACAGCAACTTACAGCTAAAACTGAAGTCCATGGAACTGAGCGAGATTGTAAGACCTACAACAAGCTTAAATAGACAAGCTGGAAACTTACACATACCTACCGCTGAAAGTAAGATATATCCAGAGTGTTCTCGACCTGTGTACAGCAACTTTATTCCCATCAGCAAGTGGAACATTCATTATGATGGTGAATCGTCCAGTTTAACAAGCTTCTTAGTGCGTGTAGAAGAGCTAAGAGAAGCACGTGGAATTCCAAAAGCTCAATTGCTTCAGTCAGCAGTAGAAATTTTCACTGGAGACGCACTGATATGGTACTGAGCAGTGAAGCGTACTATCATCGATTGGGACGACTTGATTCGCAAGTTGAAAGCAAACTTTCTCCCTCACGATTACGAGATCCGCCTTTGGGACGAAATTCGAAGCCGCACACAACACCCATCAGAAAAAGTGGTTGTTTATCTAGCAACCATGGACAACTTATTCAGCAGGCTGCCTCAACTTCCATCTGAAACTACAAGATTGGCAATAATTAAGAAGAACTTACAGCCGTACTATGCTATGCAATTAGCATTACACCCGGTTTATACTATCACTGAACTTACTCAAACTTGTATGGCTTTAGAAGATGCCAAAATAGCTTCGAATAATTTTAAAGCACCTCCTACGCCTAACTCATACTTACTTGAACCAGAGTTAGCTTACTGCAAGCGTGCTGGACAGCCACCGATTTGTGCAGTCGAAGAAAAGCCTCTGATTGACTTCAGCGAAATGGAGCTTCCAACAAACACTTCCCAGAACCACCTAGCCAGAGAGAAGACTAGTAATAAAATTACAGAAGCCCCAACTGCTATTGCATCACTTACTTGTTGGAATTGTTCCAAGTCAGGACATCGAGCCATGCAGTGTACTGCTCCTAAACGGATGTACTGTTATGGATGCGGGCAAGTAGGAGTAACCAGCCGCACTTGTAAGAGATGCTCGGGAAACGAGCGAGGAGCACGGTAGGCGACCGGACCCGGTGCTCTAAAACAAGGAAGAAGCCGGTCAATAATTTCAAGCAATTTTTGTCGTCAAAGCCTGTTTCCAGATCGGATTATGTGGTGTTAACCATCGAAGAACCAGCACCCATTCGAGATCATTGGTATCGGAATCTGAGAACAAAAATTATGTCAAAACCATTGCAATTTCTACAGTGGCGAGTCGAAGATAATAAAATCTATAAATATCTCAAGTGTACCTACCCGCGATTGAGAGACAATAACGAAACATGGAAAGAAGTTGTGCCGAAAGAAAAACGCCAGGAACTCATCCATGAACATCATGACGCATTAACAGCATGCCATGCAGGCATCTTCAAAACCTACGAACGCCTGAAGAATCGCTTCTATTGGCCGAAAATGCAATCCGATGTAGCCAACTACATTCGAAGGTGTAAGATCTGCGCTGCCATGAAACCTGAACAGAATCGTCCAGCTGGTCTTATGGGACAGCGCCCGAATGTCACAAAACCTTGGCAGATGATTGCAGTAGATATATGTGGTCCCTTACCTAGATCATCCAGAGGCTACAGTTACATTTTAGTTATTTCAGACCAACTTACCAAGTTTGTGCTACTGTTTCCACTCCGTCAAGCTACAGCTGCCGCTGTAACCAGATTAGTTGAGGAAAATGTTTTTCTATTCTTTGGATGTCCTCAGTACTTAGTATGCGATAATGGTGTGCAGTTCCGTTCACGAGAATTTATGCAGTTATGTGACAGCTACCATGTGAAAATTATTTACACTCCTGCGTATCATCCTCAAGCTAACCTCGTAGAAAGAGTTAATCGTGTCATCAAAACTATGTTGGCTTCATATGTTGCAGATAACCACAAGAAATGGGAACAACTTTTGCCTAAAGTGGGCTGCGCTATCAGTAGCTCGGTTCATGAAGTCACTAAAGTGACTCCATTCTTTGCCAACTTTGCACGTGAACATGTTCCTAGGGGTGATTATTTTAAATCAGGTGTAAAGGCTGAAACAGATAAATGTGAGACATCTGATAAACTTAAAGAGTTAGACAAGCTACATCAAGATATACATAAGAGACTTTTGAATGCTCATGCCAGATCTAAACAACGATATGACCTACGACGCAGAGAAGTGACATATAATGTGGGCGACAGAGTTTACCGACGCAATTTTGTGTTGTCCGACGCCACCAAACACTTCACCGCAAAGCTCGCTCCAAAATTTATTGGGCCTTTGATTGTACGAAGGAAATTATCACCTGTTACGTACGAGCTTCAAGATGAAGATGGGACATTTCGCGGCACATGGCATGTCAAAGACATAAAGCAACACCCGCCAGATGAAGAAAACTAGATTCTGTTGGATTGTCGTAACGAAGACAAACTTAGCATTGGACTTTGCATTCGAGTTTGGCATTAGGATTTTGAATGTTAGGTTAGGCTTTAGGGACCAAGGGTTTTTTGTTGAACCCTTGGGTGGATGGTTGGGCTTGAAGGGAGGACTCTCTATTGGGGAACTCTATCATCTCGTTCTTTCCCCCTTTTGTTGTAAAGTCTTGGATGGTTGGTTGGGCTGCTTGAAGGGAGGACTCGCTGTTGGGGAACTTCATCATCTCGTTCTTTCCCCCTCCTTGTGGGACAGTGACGTTCCATCATACAGGAGTGAGACATTTTTGCAGTCTCATTTCCGGTGCTCTGCCATCTGGTCACTGTGGATGGTGTTTCAGTGTGTAGTCGATCCTGGACTGCACACTTTCCTATTTATCCCTTCCTTCTGTTCTTTGGTTTTACTGTTGTTCTTTCTATTTGTGTGGGTTCGAGCTTAGATTGTTGAAATTTATTTTGGATACCCCTTTGAGGTTTTTGAGTGTATAGCTGATGTTGTCGTGTTGCCTTCAGCTGTACGTTTTGTGTTTATTTATGTTGTGGTATCCTTTCGCGCATGCGGATTCTTGTTTCACAAGCGAATCTCGTTCCTGGTCTACGTTTTGTTTTCTTTTGGACGTGATTGGTGATTGAGGACGGTTTCTTTTGCGCTTTTGTAGTGTCAACTTTTGTTGGATTCATGAGCCGACTCTTTTGCTAAACCACGGTCCTTTTTCTGAATTCTATCTTTAACATTCCTTTGTAATTTCCCTTTTTCCTTTCGACTTCTATTTTGCGATTCTTTTAGGCTGCTTATCCTTTTCTAAATTATTTGGTACTACCGTAGTTGTACGTGGTGATCTTTCTTTTGTGTTTGGGGTTTGTTGGATATCATCGTGATACCTGTAAAATTTCGAAGCTTCATTATGGTGCAGGCATAGGTTCTACGTCGGTAAATTCAGGGAATTTACCTATTTTTAAGTGAGGGGAGAGTCTGTTACGTGTAATTTTACATTTAGATACAGTTAAGGATTGTTTGGATAATTTCTTAGCTTAAATGCATTCACATAGTTAGATTCACCTGCATACGTTAGGTGTAGCTTTGGTTGCATACTCATTTTTGCAATTTTTGGGACTTTTGAAAAATCCTTGTTTAGGGAATTTTGAGTAACAATTTTGAAAATTGTTTTGATAGTACGATTTCCGGCGACCATTTTTAAGTTTTCCTTTTTGGAGCTGCATGTGATCTTTGGAAATTTTCACTTAAGTGGATTATATAGTTTCCATAGTTCTTTGAGGAATCTGCCATCCAGAAATAGGAAATGGGTGTTATATTGCTAAAATGAATCCGATTGTATTGGGATAAATATATATTTCTGCAATTTACTTACTCGAGGCCGCATTACAACTCTGGTATGTTAATTTATGATTGCCGTAGAATATTTTTCGATAACGTCTTGTATTTAGGCCTCCTCGTTCTAGTTTGGCCTCCTCGTTCTAGTTTGGCCTCCTCGTTCTAGTTTGGCCTCCTCGTCCTAGTTTGCTGTATCGTTCTCCGATTTTTCGGGATCCATTATGCCTGTGGCATTGGTGTTGCTTGGCTAAGGCACCTGGAGCAACAATTCCGTTCCAATCCGAGCCCCTCAGCACATGTGATAGTTCGCATGCAAGGCTTCTCCCCATGGTGACTGCACTCGACTGCGTTTCTCACCTGCAAAGTTAGATGAAGCCCTGACCCTTTGGAGGTTATTCAAGCTGGTGGACATCTTAATAGCTATCCCCCATAGCTGTTGATGTAGCGATCCTTCTGTGCACGATCCAGGTATCTGCAACACCTAGTGTTATCTACCTTTTGGTGTTTATTGAACTAAAAATATCGTTCGTTATGGCACTATGATCTTTACTTTATGTATTGTACTTACCTAGGTATATGCTAGCGAAATTCATGTCGTTTTACATGCGGAATATTGTGTAGCTTCGTTGTACATCACGTGCAATTACTTTTGTGTCATAGGATAATGTCATTCTATGCATTTAATATCTTTGCGTTTGGTAGTACTGCTTTGGTTGCATTCAAGAGTACTTGTCAGTGTTTCAAAATTTAAACCATTATTGGCGAGGGTCTCCGGGAGCATCAATTTAACATTTAACATAATATGAGCACCGTAAATACACCATGTTATGTGTATTAGCACTCCCCTAGGCGAAATGGTACCAATTCGAAGAGGTTCGCGACTAGATAGAGTATTTACCTAATTAATAAATTCCGGTATCGCTGTTTTTAATTATATTTAAGTCACTATCGTAGTTGATACACGGGTACTCGAACGAATTGCGATTATCGTAGTCACATTTTAGACTTTATTAATATAAAATCTTGTACATTACATACCACTAAAATTACATTTACAAACTATTCCATTTACATACTATTATCACAGAATTGTGTTGCCTTTTTCCAAGTATGACACAGAATTTCGAAGGTGTACAAACTGAAATAAATAACTAGGTTATTTCGAGTCTTGGTGTTTTGCTGACTTTTATTTTTTTTTTTTTTTGTGAAACAGCTAGTGGTTTAGGAATTTACGCGGCCATCTGTAGGTTTTCTGGTTTGGACCGTCTCAAACCAGTGGCGCTTCCGGACAACCCACCCCATCCTGCTCAGGACCTAGCTTGGCAAACGTTTGCTACACGACTAGACGATTCCTGTACCACCCTGCTGTAAAGTATTTATAATTTTTGTTTTTACGTGCGAATAAAATTCCCGTGTGTAGCAAATGTAATAGTATATGTATGTATAATCGGTAACCTTATTTTATCCTGCGGTGTAGAGGCTGTTACTCAAGGCCAACTAAATCTATAGGAACAAAGTCCCTATCATTCCTCTTCTCAGTCTCTCTAACTTTCAAAACAGACAATTAGTGGCGGCATCTGTAGGCAAATTACCTATTTAATTTTTTTGGCGAGTGACGAATTTCAAATTTGTTCAAGTATTTCAACCGTCAATGTCAAAATTAAAATTATAATTACCCTTTATAGCTGTATACAGTAAAAATTCATAAACTGCGAACACGAGTAGATCAAGGCGAATTTACGATTGCCCAAAAAGACGCCAAGACCGATGGACAGTCGATCTAAGGTACTCTGATATTAATCCACGGGTCGTCTGCGTTGATTGTTTAAGTAATTGTTCAACGCAGACGAGGCATCCACGCCTAGTGTAATTTTTGTTAATTGTTTTATCACAGATAGAATGTATGAGGTACTGTGTTATTCTGTGATTAATTCATTTGACAAATTGACACCCGTATACATAGTCGTTCGCCAGCGACTCGCCGGAGTTTCGTTATGAATAGTATGTTGGAGGCACTGTACGTTTATATCAAATTTGAGGTTATCAGGTTAGGTTTTCCGTCAGTTTTGACAGAAACTGACACAAAATGTAACCTGCCAACCTCGAATTTGACATAGACGTACAGTGCCGCCAACATACTATTCATAACGAAACTCCGGCGAGTCGCCGGTGCGGCGAACGACTATGCATACGGGTGTCAAGAGTTTAAAACAGGATTTTTAGAGATTAACAATAAAGTGAAAGAAGGTAGTTCACAAAGTAAAACGCATTCTGAAGAAAGAAATCATTTCTTCCGAACAAACTAACTCATAGTAAAAAAGAAGATGTAGACAAACATAATACTATTTTTATTTCAAACAACAAAATTCAAGAAGTTTAAATTAGCTCATGTTTGAAGAGTCTGCCTTCTTGCGCTAAACAATATCCTAAGCCAGGGGTGGCGAACCATTGGCACGCGTGCCATTGATGGCACGCCACAAAATAATTTGGGCACGGGAATTTAGGTACCTAATCCAAACAATTTATATTTAACAATGGATTAAACATGAAGCTTCAAGGGGCAAATAAAACAATTATTGTTATGATAGATCTCATTCATGCTTTCGAAGCTAAACTGCAAGTTTTCAGTAACGATATTGTTACCAAAAACTACAAGTATTTCCCAAACTTGAAAAAATCTCCAAAGATTTGGATTTACATGAAAAACCAGACCAAGCAAAAGTCACTGAAGAGTTTAATTCGGTAATTAATTCTTCAATCAAAGACTTTTCAACGAGATTTTCTCAGTTCAAAGAATTATCGGAAACACTGAAAATTATTATATATTAAATTGAAGAAATTGAAATACAGCTGATTGATTTCCAGTCTAGTTCAATATGGATTCAAACATTTTTCGAAACAAGGAAAGAGTTGGAATTAAATGAAATAGAAAGACTATATGTATCAGGTAATATAAGTAAAAATGCCAACATCAAAATTATGGAAACGTGGAATACAATTCCAGACACATTTAGCAGTCTGAAGAAGCTGGCTTTTGCTATCTTAACAATATTTTCATCTACCTATGCTTGTGAGTCATTATTTTCAGAAATGAATAACATTAAAGACTCGCTTAGAAGTCGTTTCTCAGATGAATCCAGTCCAGCTTGCATTCTGCTAAAAGTAACAAAGTATGGAGCTAATATAAGTTATTTAGCATCTAATTTGCAACAGCAGAAGTTGCACGAATTTTTTCTTTTATTTAAATAAACATAACGTCACTATTGCTGTACAAAATCTATATTTTTTGTTGCAAATAAAGAGTTTTAAGTTGATAGAATTTAGTTTTATTTTTCCCCATTAATCACTAAGTCAAGATTGTTTGATGACACGTCATGGCCTCATTAAACATTTCTTTAGAAAAAATGGCACGTAGATGAATAAAGGTTCGCCACCTCTATCCTAAGCGATTATACTGGATTTTAATCTTTGGAAGCGTTTATCCAGTGAGGGAAGCAAGATGGTGAAAAATACCCCGGCACAAAATTTTTCGGGGTGAAGGGGGACAACTTTTGGCACCAAAATACACTCTCCCCTCGTACTCCCCGCCCCCCGTGGGAGGAAGGTCAAGTTTCAAATTTCAAATGGAACTCCCCATTTTTTCCATGGATTCGGGTTTCTGATAAAAAGTATGAAATTTTTGTCCGAACAATTTTTCATGAAAATGCTTTTTTCGGTCAGTTTTAGCGCATCTCACAATCCCACCCTTGGCGTTACCCAGGAACAACGACGTGGACGTGGTGGGATTTTGTTCCCATCGGGGTGCTTTTTCCGCGTGAGTCCCTTTGCCTCTCACGAAATCCGAGTAGCCTATGCAGCAATACCGCGTAGGGTATTGTTGAGTACGGTCGAGCATTTTCAAAGGCGATTGCATTTATGTAATTCAGAATAACGGTGGGAATTTCGAGCAATTGCTCAACGCGTAGGTGTGCAATTCATCATTTCGTGAGAGGCAAGGGGACTCACGCGAAAAAAGCACCCCGTACGTGAGAGGCAAGGGGACTCACCCGAAAAAAGCACCTCGATGGGAACAAAATCCTACCACGTCCACGTTGTTGTTCCTGGGTAACGCCAAGGGTGGGATTGTGAGATGCGCTAAAACTGACCGAAGAAAGCATTTTCATGAAAAATTGTTCGGACAAAAATTTCATATTTTTTTATCAGGAACCCGAATCCCTAGAAAAAAATGGGGGGTTTCATTTGAAATTTGAAAGTTGATCTCCTCCCCCGCGGGGGGAGTACGAGGGGGTAGTGCATTTTGGTGCCAAAAGTTGTCTCCCTTCACCCCGAACAATTTTGTCCCGAGGTATTTTTCACCATCTTGCTTCCCTCACTGAATAAACGCTTCCAAAGATTAAAATGACTCACCCTGTAGAAACTTCTTCGCACATTAGCCACCGTATTAGTACTAGTACTCTGAACAACCCATTTAATTTTTAAACGCAGTTCTTCAAATCGTTAGTTGTAGTGAAAACGACTTTCCAGAGGAAGTTTTCGGCATTTCTGTCACAGTTTCAGAAATTTCCATACTTCTGAAATGGTCAACGGGAAGAATATCGCAGCTAAATCTACTAGTTCTGCAATTTATTTAAATGAATAATCTGGATAGTAATTAGCGGTAATACAAACCTCTTTTAAATTCCTGTCTTCGTTGGGAACATTAGGCCTTTTGTGCTTTTGCGGAGAAACACATCCAAAGTTTTCAAAATTTCAAATAACTCCATGGAACGTTGATAACGATGAAGAATGCTTATTTCCAAATGTTGTGAAAGAATTTGGAATTTCCCGAACCGTTGGACCCTGATAATACCATTTTACAATTTTCACTGTTCCGTTGCTTCGAAGTTATCGATTTTAAGATAGAAATGACAGCAGATATTAACGAAATACGCGAACTGTCAAAGTCAAACTTTCGGCATTTGTAAATTCGACATATCGTCTGCCGTGTTCATAGTAAAGAAAATCTCTCTGTAGATAGATACCTTTAGTACAATTGCATGTCACTAAAAAATTGCTAAATTTCAAATAAGCATGCAGTACTTGGAACTAAGTAGTAATCATAGCTATGGCCGCGATTGATCGAAACAAAGTCATCATTACAACCATATGAAAATCAAATATTTTTTTAAAATTGTAAATTTGACATGCTTTTTTCCCTAACGACTACCGTTGCCCCTCGAAATCGCTCACGCATTACTTCAGGGGGCGCGGGCGTCACTTAAACCATGGTGTAAAGAATACAAGGTGTAACGTTCCGCAGAATGTGGGCGGACCTCAAATTCAACCAATAGGACATGGTCCCACAAATGGCACGATTGGTAGTACTGAAATGTATTGTTGAAGACGCTGTCGATGTCAAATTCGAGGTCAGGTTTTGCGTCAGTTGGTGTCAGATTGACGCAAAACGTAACCTGCTAACCTCGAATTTGACATCGACTGACAGTGCCAGCAACAATATACGATCGCAACCATGGTTACACCATGATCGAGGCCATGATGGATTTCCTGAGCAGGACCATCGGGGATTAGTTGACATCTCCCCTCTACTTTCTAAACGATTGCCCATCCCGGGAGCGGTTCACCTTGTATTCTTTACACCATGACTTAAACCTAAACCTTAATTATGTGAAAATCTAGATCGCCCGTGCCGGGAGTTGAACTCCCAACCGCTCCGGCTCGAGCGCTCCATGATTTTCACTGTGACCTCGGCTGCGACGGCGATCGCCGCTCGCCTACCGAGGACATTTGGTATGAATCCTAAAAATATAAAAGAAAAACCGATAAATAGTGAATAAAAGAGGCTGGCGGCCTACAACGTTTATTTGAATTATATAGGACGAAATTATTGTAAGCACGAGCAGTCACACAAGCTTATATTTTCCTAGTGTAAAACTAAGTTTGAGCTCGGAACGCTATCTACTGCATTCTTATTTGAAATTTAGTATAGTGTCAAAAATATGCGAAATAGGTTAGGTTATCGTTCACACCATGCTTCTGATATTATTGCAGAATACGTAATGAGGTAGATTTTACGTTTTTGAATCGTTAAATTTTTCCACTCAGCGAATACTGTAAGGTACATGACTTCTGCAATAATATTTAATAATACCAGCTCTTGTGGATCTCCACCAGAAGTCTGGTTTCATATGAGCTTCATGCTGACATTCGAAAACTGAAAACCAACATTTCATTTTCAGTTGCAATTTATTCTGTATGCTACCTTTGGTGCTGCACATCCACTTAATGTTAACATAGCTCCAACCCGTTTTTTATAATGTAACTTTTACAACTATTACATCTTATTATCTTAAATTAGCTTAACTATCTCAAATATGTTAGTTGTTTGTTTGTTAATGGACAAGGTCTAGGCATGCAGAGTACCAGGTACCTTAGACACCGACAGAATTTTGTCGAGACTAGAGAGTTCCAACCCTAGCAATGGATCTTTTACATGCTACACATCGTAGTAGCATGGGACCCACGGCTTTACCAGCGTACATACATCAAACAAGTAGAGACAATCATGTCAAATGTTGAAACCTGTCTAGAGTGCCTGGGACAGTAACTCGGGGGGCATTTCTAAGCTTGACTATCAGATGGTAGCTCAAAGTTCTACCAATCAGAGCCGGTTACTGGCCCTCCAACCAATCATATGTGACAAAGTAGTGGAGCCATCTGTTGGTACTATCGGAAAGTCCCCCCCAGGAGCCGTTTAAGGTCATCCAAATCGTTATTTTGATATCAAAGGAACCGACAGTGATTGTCTCTACTTGTTTGATTTATGTACGCTGGCTTTACATCACTTCCGAATAATAGTATTCTGTAGAGGCTTTCATCTGCATTTTTTTTTATTTTTGAAAGCCTCACCGGGACTAGGAATGGAATTCACGACCCTTAGACCAGTAGTCAGGATGCTTACCATTGAGCTACCGACCCCGGCAAATATGTTAGTAAATATTATACTACATCTCTTCTTAAATTTTATTATACAAGCCTTCTTTCATAATTCGTTCATACTTAAGTCGTTCCGCTGAAAGAATGTAAAAAATATTCATTAGGAGAGTAAATAATTTCATAGTACGTAGTCATGAACCGAAGGTTCTACATAGAAAATCAAATTGTTAAAACTGAATACGTCCAATTACATGAAAGTAACAGATCTGTAAAGTGTGTACACCAATTTCAATAGTTCATTTGCAATATTGCCACTGAACCGCTGTCATTGTACAGTTTTGGAATGTGTCAAACAATTTCTTGATATTTCTGAAGTTTTAAAGATTAATAATTTCAAAATTAGAGAACGCTACTAATCGTATATTGAGTTAGACAGAGAAAACCCTGAATGCGACGGCCTCATGAAGACTTTGTTCATATAGATTTAGTTGGCCTTGATGTTACTTTATACGATTTAGCATCTAGTGGTGCAACCGGGACCAGTTTCCGGTTATAAAGTCGGAGCACACCTTTTGTGCTTGCGTAGCAACCATTGTGTTAGGTGTGTGTTTTGGTGATGTATTGACCCTGTTACTCTATCTCTTAGATGTGTGGTTCTGAGTAAAGCACAGTTAATTTAGTGCCCAACTGTAAATGGTCTCGACGAACCCGATACCAACTCCAAGGCTGCTGAAAAATTCCGCTCACCGTGGGATTCGAATCGAGGACTTGCGTAATGCAATCCTAACACTTCACCAACTGCGCTAGCCCACCGTGGCGCTAGCCAGCTTCCTATTTTTAATGTACTATAATGTACTAGCAACCCAGTGAGACAAATGTCTCATTTAAAAAACAAAAAAGACCGTTTTTAAAATAGAACGCGTATTAAATAAAAACTGTACCCAGACCTGGAATGTGTCAAAGTGGTTGCCTAACCGATCGACGTTTTAAGGCGCAGAGGGTCGCAGCTCCGTTTGGCTGCTGAAACATTTTTATTTAATACGCGTTCTATTTGAAAAACGGTCTTTTTTGTGATTTCTCGAAAACCGGAAGTGTCACGTGACTGAAATTCGGTTCCTGAGCTGACATGACCATTCCAAACATATAAGTTTAATAACTTTTTTCTCTATCCCTTACGGTTTGGCTGCTGAAACAGCGTCTCGGACGGACGGACAGGACGGACAGACAGACAAGTCTATTAGATAAAAGATCTATAGAATGCCCTCCAGATTTCTGCATTATTTTTGTACTATTCTATAATAAAACTAACAGACAATAATCAATGGACTACTAATACTGTTGCTTTTTTTAGGTAAAGAAAACTTCATGACAGAAACTATTCAACCTTTTCGATAAAGCAATAAGAAATTCATGCAAATATAATTCCTTTATTGCGTAAACGGTATAAGGAGTTACAAATTATGTATGTATGTATGTATGTGTAAAACCTGTAATATGTTAACTATATAGAACTGTTATAATTTAAATAAAGTTAAAACAATGTTTTCAATTAATTGACTTTTACTAGTTCAAATAATGTGTTTAAGCTTTATCTAGATATATTTTGGCATTTTATACAATACCTTCTATAGAATTATTAAGATACGAGTGAAACTCAATTAAATGTCACGAAAATTTCATACTTTGTCAACAACTTCAGGTATTTTATAGAATGCCTAATATTTCATTCATTTTGGGTAGCATATACATGGAAATTTCCTACGTTCACTACCAATTACGATGGAATATTCTATAAGAAAGGTAATGAGACTTTTATGAAACACCAAAAGTATTCTACTCATCAAATCCACCACAGTAATAATAAAAATCTATAATGGACTTTACACAAAACTTCTCTTGCCAATCGAATTTTTGAGAATAACAATTTTAAAAATGACGAATGAAATGTTTACCCTATATATGTTGGGTCTACAATATACCTACTTTGGTCAAGAGTAAAATCAAAAATCGAGAACTTCTTCTACACCCCATTCATAGAAAACACGCCTAGCTGGAAAATCGGCAACATGTACAAGTTGAACCCTTTGTACGTGGTAGGGATACAGAAGTTGTTCGTGAAGAATTCTTCAAATTGTCCACAACGAAACTCCAAATTCCAGGGCAAGTTGTCGTATGCTTATTTCAGGATTTAAAAAATACTCTATTCAAAATAAACCTTCCTCTATGTTTAGTACGCGCTCAGTGCGTTGCAGGCCACGGTTTTTTTTCTGTGGAATGAACGAACCGGTTTTCCTTAATCGTTGATCTACTGCTACAAAAGTGCTTCTATACCGTATTTGCCTGTTTGGAAAACGCCTGCGGTACAAGCGAACTGCAGCATTACAATTTCCTAAAGCTTAATTCGCCTATGGAATACTGATAATTATCCATTTCTAATTTGAAGATTTGGCAAAACATTGACATTGACAGCAAAATACTTATAAACTTAGTAATATCGACCTACTTAGCCACCTTAAATAAGACAGATTTCTAGATTTTCTTGAAAACCATACATGGTAAGCAAAAATGTAACAGAGATATTCGACTCGATTTATCATAATAAATTAGCCTGTGAAGTTTGGTGGTCTTTTTACCACACACTCTGTATAAACAACAAATAATAGATTAGTAGAAAATAAAATATCATTGTATAGTTCTTCGCACATCGACACTTCGGCTATTGTATTTGGAAGACAGATTTTTCTGAACATACCTACTTCGCGTTTATATCTCGTTAAACAACGTAAATCTTTGACCTGAAATATGATCCAAAGTCTCTTTTATATTATAGCAAGATCGCAGTTTAGCAGTATTTGTTTTAATAAAATTGCTGGTTATAGATTTTAGGATAGTTTTCCATTATACAGGGGATCGAAAATAAACTTAATCGGAGAGCCATTGAAAACAATAAAACTTGACTAATATGTTGCATGGTTTTTGTTGACATCGAATTACATTTTTTTTAAGTATAAAATTAATTTTTAGCAGCTTTTTCAGTTTATCCACATGGTTTAATTACATATTTTTGCATATTTGTGTAGCTTATTACTTTATCAGACTATGTTAAAGTCACATAAACTAATAATACAGTTAATTGTAGTTCAAATGTAGTTTTATAAAGTGCAGTGTAGACAGTGGTCATATTCTTCACGGGCTTCCGCGTTAAATTTTATTTTTGATGGCTTTGTACTAGACAGTCCTTGAATCTATTAAAATATTTGACAGCTTTCTTAATCAGTTGAAACGTACCTCTATGATATTTAAAAGCTAATGGTATCAATTGTGGAATGGGTTATCCATAGAACATAGAATATAAGAAATAATTTTATTCACAACCATATATGAAAGGAGATTACTGACCTTTAAAAAGTTGGAAAATGAACTATTACCAACTTTTAAACTTTCCAACCGGTCGGAAACGTGGTATCCGTGGCAGCGGTTGAAAAATAATCAATTGCCGACCGCTGTCTAGTATATAGGGACACTGGAA
Organism: Agriotes lineatus; assembly: GCA_940337035.1. NCBI lineage: Eukaryota > Metazoa > Arthropoda > Insecta > Coleoptera > Elateridae > Agriotes > Agriotes lineatus. The sequence continues at coordinate 12,167 of CALNHX010003594.1, read as the reverse complement.
ATCTCGCTCATCCACTCATGCGCTTCACAGCCTGTCGAATCATTATATAATAATAATGTTTCCAATTATTGTGTAGAATAAAGTGGTTGTGAATAAAATACTATACATACACAACGGTGAAAAGTTTCATTCCTGTCTCGAGATAAAGTTGACCTCGACACTTCGCGTCTCGGTTAACTACTTAACCTCTCGACAGTAATGAAACACTTTCGACCTCGGTATGTAATATACTATTATCTGACAGTGCTTTTAATTGTTAATATTTTATATTGGAGTATCGACAGATCATCAGGCGTTGTTTTGATAGCTTCTAGACACGTTCTTCACTTTAAATAATATTTATTTACAACCATATATGTAACAAGGCCGCTACTGACCTTTAAACATGTGGAAAATGAGCTATTACTAACTTTTACTGTCTGACAGGTCGGGAAGTGGGTTGCCAAGACAGCAGTCAGGAAGTAGTCATTTTCCGACAGCCGCGCCGTCATGACAACGGATTTTCGCCGTCTTCGATTACTATCTGATTAATGACAGTTTTGAATAACTGTTTAGAATAAAATGGTTGGGAATAAAATAGTATACATACCTCGGTGGAAGTTTTAATGACAACGTCACGCTATAGCGCACCTCGGCGTTGTGTGCCATCGGCTGTAACAAATAATTTGGGGCCTCGGTACAATGGCAGACAAGAAATTTAGGCCGGCCTGTCATTCGCTTGGCACGGTTTATGTTGGTGGCACTGTAAGTCTATGTTAAATTCGAGGTTAGCAGGCTAGGTTTTGCGTCAGTCTATGTCAAAACTGACGCAAAACCTAACCTGTTAACCTCGAATTTGACATATACAGGGAAATATTTTGAGAAGCAAGAAAGCGATTTACATAACGTAATTTGTGTTTTGTTTTACATTTTCCGCAAACTTTAGCAGTGCCCCTCGTATTCACATAACTGGCGCAAATTACTTTCAAAATTACGGTAATGAAGTTTACCCCAAATCGAAAAGAGATATACATAGAATGACAGAGAGTTGGCGGTTTATTATTACAATTCAGTAACGTGACTTGTCTAGAGTCCCTATACATATTTAATACAAGAAAAATAATCCAAAAATTACACGAACCTTGAAAAATTAGTACTAGATGTCAATTTGCCTTCTCATTGAATATACTAAAAGTCTCCTAAAACCGAAGCTGTGCTACGGCGGCCATATTGAAAAATGGCGGCTAATTTTTTACTTTTTCTATATAATTCCGTAACTGATGCAAATATCAAACAAAGTTTCAAATAGAAATTGTAGACCATTAATAAAATAAACACTTTTCGTTATTACTATCTTAGCTTTAAACCTGACGGTTTTTGAATTATGGACTGTAGAAGGACATCAGCAGATATAAATACCAGTGAGAATATTGTTACCACAACAACGCAAGCGGATTTTCTTGCAAACAATAGAAATTTTAAAAAAACTTTATGTAAAATATCTTGTACCGAATATGATGCTGATGTGATTATTGTATAGTCCGGTGCATTTATCAGAAAAATAGATGTAACCTCGGAAAAAATCCTAGAGAACTGAAATTTGGTTTACACATACCTCTCGTCGATCCAAATAAGGGTTGAGAAGTCCCGGACGATCCGTTGTACGCATAACTTTTTACAGTGCTGAAGAGGTAAATTTTTCGGTTTTTCAACTATATCTTCGTTCCTATCAACTTTACGACTACGAAGGGGCAATAACGAAAGAAAGGTAATAAAATTCTGTATAAAAAAGGTTATCAATAGTTTTTACATACAAGCAACAGTTTTTACGGAAATTCGGTAGGAAGGTCACGAGGTTAGCAAATATCATTGTTCTGCTCCTGAAGACGAAGCATCGCTATCTTTTGAAGACGTTGAACAGTCAAATAATGTTGGTGAGTTTAAAAATTTGGCGACAAAATTTCTGAGTTACAAAATGAAAACCTTACTGCGAAATTGTGGAGACAATATTTCGTAATGATTACTGTTGCAAAAGAATTTGTAAGAGCAGAAACAATGGAAAATTGGAAGATGCATTTAACTACTGTAAAAAAATGCTACCATATTTTTACGCAGCAGGACATTTTCTTTATGCAAAATCGGCCCATTTATATATTCATTACATAGAGGGATTAGAAACTTCGATGGAAAATGAAGCTTTTAAAAAATTCACTGCCAACTTTTTAACTATGTCCATACAAATTTTGGTGGAACGACGGTAATTGTTTTTGATGGGTACAACAACAGCAAAAACAATGTGAAAGCTATGGAACAACTTCGCCTATCTTCAAAACCGTCATCTGCAGACGTATTTTTGATGAGACAATGAATATAACCGCCAGCCAGGAAACGTTTCTTTCTAACAGCAACATCAAATGCAAATTGCTTTCGATGCTGTCAGAGAAATTTAAAGCCACAAATTTCCTCGTAGAACAGACTAAGGGTGATGCTGACGTTCTCATTATTGAAACAGCACTCAAACATTCATTTACAAATACAACCGTTGTTGTTAGAGAAGATATTGATCTTTTGGTTATTTCAACTGCTCGAACACCTGTTGAGAAAGATTTTTTTTTTCAAACTGGGCAAAGGAGCAGTCCAGCAAAAAACGTTCTCATCCCGAAGTTTTTATCAACATGAAAAGAGCAAGGACCATATTTTATTTTTACATGCATTCTTTGGTTGTGATACAACATCTGCTCTTTTCCATAAGGGAAAAACATGAGCTCTGAAATTATTGTAAAAAAGACAGGACTAACAGAATTCAGCTTAAGTTTTCAATAAAAGTGATGTTTACCACAAATCAATTGCTCATAATGGATTATTATATTTTTTGGGCATACATGGCCCTCCAGTTAAAGAAGATTCCATAACAACTATCGTTATTTGTGCTTCTCTAAATCCGTAGGTAAAGACAAATTTGCAAGATTAAGCCTATTACCACTTACAGCCAAAGCAGCTGAAGAGCATCTCTACCAAGTCTGCTATCAAGTACAGACTTGGTTGGGTGATAAATTGAATCCAGAAGATTGCGGATGAATATTGATGGACAACTTATTGCAAATAACAAATCATTAGCACCTCCTGCTCCGGGCTGTCTTCTAAAAATGATTATTTGTAATTGCACGAAAGGCTGAGGACCATTATGTGGCTGTCGAAATTTGGAACTCGTCTGCACACCAATTTGCGGTCATTGTCACGGACAATCTTGTTTGAACGCTGCACCAGTGGAGGATTCGCAGGTAACCTAAATCGAAAGCGACCAGAACATTGACAATCAAGAGATCGATTCTATGGATGCCTTTGAGCAAGGGTCTTTGCTCCCATCAACAATGTTGAAGATGAATAATAATATTTCCTAAACTCATACCCTTCCAACCAAATTTCCGTGAAACCTGTTACTTGTATCTAAAAACTATAGATAACCTTTTTTGTATAGAATTTTATTACCTTTCTTTTGTTATTGCACCTTCGTAGTCGTAAAATCGATAAGAACGAAGATATAGTTGAAAAACCGAAAAATCGACCTTCTGGGCACTGTAAAAAGTTATGCGTACAACGGATCATTAGGGACTTTTCAACCCTTATTTGAAACGACGAAAGGTAGGTGTAAACCAAATTTCAGCTCTCTAGGATTTTTTCCGAGGTCACACCCTAAATGCACTGGACTATGTAGCAGCAACTACTGAGAAAGCAAGAGATGATCTTGAGTAGTAATTGTTGCCCAGGACATGAACGTAATAATTCTCCTAGCCACCTTGTGGTTGCAGTTGAGATGCATGTTTGGTTTTTCCAACTAGGCAGAGAGAATAAAAATTCTCAATTTTCTACATAATTTACACAGGAATACCCTAAACTATTTGTTCTTTCTACATGTGGTTATAGTCTGTGATTTTAACACAACCTTAGTGCTCTTTGGACAACCAAATAAAGGCTTATGCCTTATTAAAAAAATCCGAAGCGACAGACTATTGAATTATTTATTGAAGATACTGTATCTCGCGTAGTAGATTAAATTTTCCAGCTTATGCCTTCCGAACATTTTGAGCCAGCCCGGCTTATCGCATTCAAAAAAGCCTAACTTTAAAACGCACAGTTATCCACTGTTCTAGCTGTGTGCCGTCCAATTGTCACGTTTTTATTGCGGTCCTAATGGGTTTTTGGCGGCAAACTGCTGTTGGATTGATTAGATGGTTACGTATTTTACCACGCGCTTGAAAAATTTAAATTGCAACACGTCGATCCTAGAAACGGTTGCCCGTTCAAAAACTTGTTTGTGTTTTTTTTTTCGCCGAGTCGAGAGTGTGCGCGTGATGCATAATTGGGCGCGTTGTCCAAGACGGCAGTAGCAGAGTTGATTACAAAACTTTCTGTATCACAGATGCAAGGGAGCGCCCGTGATGTTAAAGAAAGATGATAAAACGCATCTCCTGGACTTCGCTGGCAAAATGCAGGCATAATCCTCCGAACTATCGAACAAGTTACACGTGTTGTGAAACCTACCCCAGTGTTCGTGGAGTTGAGTTGCTAGTGAGCCGCTGTGCGAAAGTGAATCCAAAATATTTCCCTTATCAAATACCGGCGTTTATGAGTTCAATTTCGTCTTGCGACGGATTTTAGCAGCGATTCAGCCTTTGCGTCAAAACCCCGGGTTTTCTATAGGAGATTTTTGTGAAATTTTATCGAGGCATTGTCAACACTGAAGACGTGGTTATTCCGTTATTCGTGCCGCATCATCAAAATTATTTAAAGCTGATTAGTTGTGGACCTGCTCTCAAACTGCCAACGGCAGATTTGGGGTTACTTCCGGCAACCTAAAGCCAGGTCAGCTTTCCAATATTCAGGTATTACCTGTAAGATATTGATAGTGTTCCTTAAAACATATGAGCTTGCCCAATGGCGTAATGTATAAATAGGGTTTTTGCTAGTTTAATCGTCCTGAATTTGGGTTAACATCATGGTATTGTCCTTCCGACGTTTGCGGAGAAATTTAACAGGCTTTAGCTGCCGGTTTTTTGCATTAAGTAATTCAACCTAACGCCTTGCATTTTAAAGAATGTCCAATTTGTGTGACATTGTATCAATTTTATAAAACTGGAAACTGTTCGTGTGCCTATAAAACGACTTGACGAAGTGAATTGAGTTGGTATAAATTTTCAACGCCCATTGCATGTGGGGTTGTGCCTTATTTTGCCAGTTGACAGCAATATATGTTTTATGCACGTGTGTTCCATTAACAATAATCATTTCGATCCTTACCGATCAAATCAATCATTTCGGCATCGAGCTCTTTCTTTGATTTAGCTTGTAAGGGGAAACACGTTTTTAATTTTTTATTTTTCATAAAAAAGTTATTCTTTATAAAAGTTTTTGCTTCTTGAAAAAAATCTGTAAAAAGCTTTACCCAGAACTTCCTTCGTTGACATTGTGACACTAAATAGTTTTAAAAATCAAATTAAGTTAAGAGTAAAAATATCTTCACGTTTCTAATAAATTAAATAAATTTTCAAATAAAAAGACGTTACCGGTGGTCGAATTCGAACGGCAGGCGGACCGCGTGTGCAGCCCCAACGTTTAGTGGGATATCGTAAGTGACCGGGTAATTTCTATCTGCTCCACAGAGGGCCGACCTCTCAAATTTCTACGTCGCAGCTATATTTAGTAAAGCGCTAATTTGTGCCTCGTTTTTGTATTGTAAAAAATGTATTTTGTATCGTTTGGCTCCCATTTTTGATAAGAATAAAGCCTGCACTATGTACAAATTATTACTTGTATCTATTACTAAGTTGAATGAAAAACAAACAAAATTTTATTCTTTTAAGGTGCTCACCCTGTGTATGTTTGTCCGACATTTTCCCGGTTTCATTCCAGATATATATACAGTGAAAATTCAGGAACTGCCAACACGAGTAAATCAAGGCGAATTTACGATTGCCTAAAAAGACGCCAAGACCGATAGACAGTCGATCTAAGGTACTCTAATATTAATCCACGGGTCGCCTGCATTGATTGTTTAAGAAATTGTTCAATGCAGACTAGGCATCCACGCCTAGTGTAATTTTTGTTAATTAATTATTATATTACAGATAGAATGTATGAGGTACTGTTATTCTGTGATTAATTCAGGTGATAAATTCAGAGTTGAAAAACAGAATTTTTAGAAATTAACAGTAAATTAAAAGAAGGTAGTTCAGAAAGTAAAACGCATTCTGCAGAAAGGAATAATTTCTTTCGAACAAACTAACTCATAGTAAAAGAAAGATGTAAACAAATGTAAAACTATTTTTATTTCAAGTAACAAAATTAAAGAAGCTTAAATTACGTAGCTCGTGTTCAAAGAGCTTGCCTTCTTGCACTAAACAATATTCTAAGCGGTCATAAACTTCGTCTGAACTACCGCTTTAATTTTTAAACGCAGTTCTTCAAATCGTTAATTGTAGTGAAAACGACTTTCCAGAGGAATCTTTCGGCATTTCTGTCACAGTTTCACATAATTCCACACTTCTGAGATGGGCATCGGGAAGAATATCTCAGCTAAATCTCTTAGTTCTGCAATTTATTTCAATGAATAATCTGAATTTATTAGCGGTAATACAAACCTCTTTTAAATTCCTGTCTTCTTTGGGAACACCAGACCTTTTGTGCTTTTGGGGAGAAACACATCTAAAATTTCCAAAATTTGAAATAACTCCATGTAACGTTGATAACGAAGAAGAACACCTATTTCCAAATGTGAAAGAATTTTGAATTTCCTGGACCGTTGGACCCTGATAATACCATTTTACAATTTGCACTGTTCTGTTGCTTCGTAGTTATCGATTTTAAGATAGAAATGACAGCAGATATTAGCTACTGACAAAATACGCGAACTGTCAACGTCAAATTCTCGGCATTTGTAAATTCCACATATCGTCTGCCGTGTTCATAGTACAGAAAATCTCTCTGTATTGTATATACCGGGTGGCCATAAACATCTGATATCACATTACCTTTGGAATCAACACCGCTTTATTAAAGTGATGAATCCAACCAAACTAAATGTCATTAATGTCATCACAACTAAAATTCCTATCTGTCAAAAATTATTACAGATTGCAATAAGTATTGAAGTTAGAACAGGAGATTTTTATAATCGAGTCGTAAGGCTAAACTGCAGAATCTGGGACACATTCCCCTCCTCTTATTTGCATTTTATTACATTTCATACCAATACTTATAATTGAAATATGTATAATGCTAACCAACATTTATAAGTAGCTAATTCCATGGCTACCGGGATCTCAGATGTTTATGACCACCCGGTATATAATGTGTATACAAAATATCGTCTTCCTTCGACAAATATTTTTTTAGTTATACCGCCAACAGACAAACAGACAAACAGACAGATAGACAGACACGCAGACAGACGGAATTGAGAAAACCTATTTTTCGTCATTTAGGGACCCTGAAACGTGAAGATCTGAAGAAATCTCGGAAGGTGATTTTTTCGTGATTACAAATAATTTGAAATTTTATATACGAGGTGTTTATAAATTAGAAAAATATAAAAATGGCTAGAGGGAAGTGTCTTTAATTTTTACTTGTGAGGATAATGTTGTAAGAAAAAGTGTTTGGTAATGAAAGAGTAAAAATCTAAAAAATAATATTTCATCTTTATACTAGCAACTTATATTGTTTTAGTTTTAAGCAAAGCAATCGCCACAATACAGTCAGGTATTAACAAAACAACCAAATCTGTGGAGATTTGGGTAAATGTCGGCAGGATGTTAATTAAATTAGTCATTTAATTTTAGTTTTGTGGATTCAGTTTACAAGAGAAAAGAAATTTTTACTTTTATTTTACTTTAAAGTATCAAAGGAAAACAAAAAGAGTGCCTTATTGAAAACTAAGGCACATTATCTCTCTCTCTCTCTCTCTCTCTAGACACAGGTACTTCTGTCAGATCTTTTTAACAGACAGCGGCTATTTAGCTTTGAGCAACCTCGTCACAGTGGGCAATTTAAATTTTCAAAAAGATACCTCCCACAAAAATTTACACATATCCCCACAGTATTGACTGTTTTGTTACTAGCCATGTTAAAAACTGACCGTATCATGATTTTTGCATTGCGTAAAACTAAAAAAATGCAATTGCAATTTATGTTCAGATTTGTTCTTTCATTGCTTTTTCATCACGTTTTCTTATAAAATTATCCTCTTAAGTCAAAATTAAAGGTTCTTTTCTATTTAGCCATTTTCATATCTTCTTAATTTCTAACCATCCCGTGCATCACATTTAAAATTCATCCATGGCACTGCGGTTCTTATAAAAAGCAAACATTTTTATATTAAAAATTTTTTTATGAAAAATTAAAAATACAAAAGTTTCCTCTTGTAAACTCAATCCAGGGGCATGCTGCATATGTTTGTGGTATTATATTTTACGATTTTGATTGTGTATGTAAATACATTGTATGTGTTTAGTGTGTCTCTTTTACAAAGCAGTCATTTCAAAATCAGAATAAATCGCATTTGTTAACTAACTATTTCTGTCATTGACTAAACCTTTGTAAACACATTGCAAAAAAAATTGAACTTCGCCAACTAATGCAATCGGGCCTTAGTTAAAATAGATCAAGTTTCAAGTAAGTATGGTGCAACAGAACCCATTGCTTTGACCGTAAACAGGCTAGTTATCACAGCTGTGGTTTGAGCATTTACGGTGGAGTCTTGGCATTTCAACAATTTGACTATCCTGAAACAGAATCGGACCACCCTTTTCCGCTAGCTACTCGCGGACAATCGTGGGTGTTACTACGACTGCCTTCCAACGCAAACTGACCTGCCATAATATCCCAAACATATTAAAAAAAATTTAAGCAAAACTTCAACAAACATAATGTAATCCTGAAAAGGTTATTTAGTGTCCTAGGAGCGACCCTTTAAAAGTCCTCGTCTCTGGAGTGTCGGAATCGTAGTTTTTTGGAGCAAGAAGCAGAAAACAATGCATTGTTTTTATAAAAAATCGCGATAATGTAGCTTACTCGTTCCTATTACAGAAAAATGTTATAAAGGAAAGTTGTTCATAATGTAAAATTATATCCCGCTGCAAAATTTCAGAAATGTTGTCCTACTTTTATAAAGCCGTGTATATGAGATGAAGCACATTTGCAAATCCTTCTAATAAACACGATTTCACAAAAGCCATTGGATATTTCTGAAATTTTGCATGGCGTCATAATTTAAAATTCTGAACAACTTTTCTCTATAATGTTTTGCCGTGTGCAAACCAACAAAATTTACTTACAAAAGATGTTTTTCAACTACTGCCAAGGCGTCCTTGATACGACGCCGGCATCCCAGAGGCGGGGACTTTTAAAGAATTACTCCTACAGTACTAACGAACGTTTGTGCTAAAAATCAGAACTATATTTTTTGAGGTAGAAATTTACTATGCCTGGACTATAAGTGCCGTCCTATTTTGTCGTAAAATCTCGATTATACCGTAACACACGATGACATTGTAGCTGCAGGGAAGAACTGTTACGTGTCTTATAATATGAAACAATAAGGTCTCAGAAGCTTTTTGAGTATAGACATTTTTCTATAATTTGATTAGTAAACAGCAATTACATTATAAATTTCACTTGTAAGTTTTACGTCCTACAAGTGCAGCAGCTGCCAATCAATCATAACACACATACCTCCATCTAGCCTTCTACCTTCCTCTTTAGCTGAATTATACAGGGTGGTCGACTTTCTTGTAGCAGGACTTTAATAGTAGGCAGGAAAACTTATTTCAAGACTAAAATTTCATATGAACATAGACCCTAAAACTCTTCGTTTTAAAGATACAGGGCGTTAAAATTTTTGAAAAAATAAATTTTGTTTTGACAGTATCTCAACCAGCTGAGATAATTAAACTAAATTTGGTGACCCACTCTATCCTAAATGCTACTACATTCCGTGACAATATCAAGACCCTCGACCGACCAGTGGCGGAGATGTGGGGTTTCGCCACCAATAAATTTAAAAATTCACTATACGACCCTGTTGAAAATCAAAATTGTTTCTTTTTTCGTTTAATTCTCTACAGAAAATGTATCTTCACATTTCCCCATATCTCCCACGGTTGCGTAGCAATTTGCAATATGTTGGTCAAATTCATGTTTTACCCCAAAACTAGTTTGAGTTTATTTATTTATAATTTACAAAATGGTGCCCTCAATTTGAGTTTACATGAGTATATTTTTTGTAAGGGAAACATCCTGTGGCCTAATTCCACATCTATTATAGGAAAATTGTAATATTTTTCATAGCTGTGCAGGCCACTTAAACGTTTTCTTTTTCTGTAGTTCGTAATGTCAGTATGGAGTTCTGACAGCAGAAGCTGGTAAATAAGCATGGGTCACCATCTTTTCTCATCTGAATGTGAGCAAAATATTTTATTTTAGGCAACTTATTATTATTAATAAGAATGTAAGCTCCATATAGAGATGGCATTTCTACATTATTTTGTCGTTGATATCAAATTATAAAGTATCTTTTGTAGTTTTAGGGTTCATATTTATACAGCAGAAGCCTATACCAAGTTCTGCAAACATTTATAACTGCCAAAAACAAATTAGATATTTTATTAAATGAAGCAATTATTTACTTTAAAAGGAAATTTTGGTGTTTACTGAAGTATCGAGTTGTACCTATACTTTGCATCTAATAGTGCATCCTAAACTATAAATTTTTTTTGTAAATACAAATATATATTGTTAGTGGATTTTGAATTCAATCAAGAGAATATTTACTTTTTCAAACTTATATTCCAACTCATTTTAACGATTTTAGATTAGCCATTTATATTTCAAGACACCTGCATACAATTGTTGTTAAAATGACTTAGTTTCAACTCTTCTGATGAATTGAATGGGTTCATTATTATCTGAAATTTATCCTGAAACTGATGTAAAGTTCAATATAGTAGAAACTATATTTGAATTTTTTCTCTTAATTGGTTATTTTCTTCGCCTACTGATTCCTTGTAAAATGTTTTACGCACAATGGAGATTCAGCAATGGATGTTAAATTTTTGCTACCTGTTTTCAACCCAAATTCTTATTATTTCCATTACTTGAGAAGCGATGTAGCAGAAACCCTTTTCAGGCCTTTTTGGCGCTGGATTACCACACACCCCATCATTTCGAGTCAACAAATTAGCAAATGTTTTTTGATACATTAGTTAAATGTCTTCAAACCTCCCCTTTTTGAAAGTTTCATTTTTGTTCTGTTTGACAAGTAAACCAATACCAACTATTTTGTTAAAAACTACGGTAAACAAATATTCTGGAATAATTTGAAGGATCTTTTTTTCTGAATCGCAATTGAGAAAGTTCCACGTAAGCATTCATTTTTGCTCCATTGCCAGGTATGTTATTTAAAAACATACCCGTACATAAAATTACACTCCAAATTTTGTAATTAAACACAGTGTACTAGAAGTATAATCAAGCAACGCGTATTATATAAGAAACACCGTGACAGCCTCCTAGAAAATACTAGTATTTATAACAAGCTAATAAACGTACGCTAATGTGCTTTTTTGTACCCATCAAAAAACCTTGATTAACTAATACCTCCAAAATTTACTTAGAATATGACTTAGTATAGTTCATAAGAAAAACGGTGCGAGAAGCAGTTGATATGGTTTTCTCTGATTTCAAACTTCACTATTGGCCAGGATTGACGACTGGATTATTTCTTGCCGCTGCTTTACTGCCGTAAGTTGTTTTTGAATACACTATTCGACAATTTGAAACAAGGATTTAAAATAACTAAATTGAACTAATTAACAAGTACAAGTACACAACATAATAAAATTGCTCAATTTACATAAACATTGAAAGTAAGTAAGCACTGGTTGAATTAAGTATTTTTTCTTAATTATTTAATGTGGCTCTAACTCACATCACATAAATTTGGATCTAGTATACTAATTCCCAAAATTTTAAGTTTCTATTTACAAGTCTGGAGTCGTAACTAGATATTTTAAGTATTATTACGTTAACATAATTTTATTCCCAAAATTTAAGGGTAAGTTAAAAATACCTATCCTTTTAAAGGACTAAGAACGTCGCACATAATTTACAACCTTGTTAACATTCCTGCATTAATC